>PVLA01004753.1:0-166483 GCA_004027455.1 Hydrochoerus hydrochaeris
ACTACATACTTGTTAGTGGTAAAATTCAAGAGGAAGAACTAACAATTATAAATATATATGCACCAAATACAGGAGCACCCAACTATATAAGACAGATACTAATGGACATGAAAAACCAAATACACAAGAACACAATTATAACAGGAGATCTTAACAGCCCATTGTCACAAAGAGATAGATCAACTAGACAAAAAGTCAGAAAAGAAATAACAGAACTGAATCATACCTGTGAGCAATTGGACTTAGTAAACGTTTACAGAGTGCTCCACCCAACCACATCAGAATATACATTCTTCTCAGCTGCACATGGGACATTCTCCAAAATAGACCATATATTATCCCATAAAACATTCTTAAGTAAATGAAAAGGCATTGAAATCATACCATGCATAATATCTGACCATAGTGGATTGAAATTGGAAATTAATGGCAAAAGAAATTGTAAAACCTGCATAAATACATGGAAATTAAATAACAGCCTTTTGAACAACCAGTGGGCTACAGATGAAATTAAAGAAGAAATAAAACAATACCTACAATTCAATGAAAATATAGAAACAACATACTGTAATCTGTGGGATGCAATGAAAGCAGTCTTATGAGGGAAATATATAGCAATAAACTGTCATATCAAGAAAACACAATGAGCACAAATAAACGACCTAATGCTCCATCTCAAGCGTCTAGAAAAAGAAGAGCAAGCTAAACCCAAAGCTCATAGAACAGAGGACCTTGTAAAGATTAGAGCAGAAATCAATGCAATTGAAACTAAAAAAACATACAAAGAATTAATGAATCAAAAAGCTGGGTTTTTGAGAGAATCAACAAAATTGACAAACCCCTAGCTAACCTTATCAAGAGAAAGAAAGAAAAAACCCAAATTCATGCAATAAGAACTGAAAAGGGAGAAATTACTACAGATCCCATGGAAATTCAAAACATCATGAATACCTACTTTGAAAATCTCTACTCACATAGAGTGGAAAACACAGAGGAAATGGACAGATTTCTAGAAACATATGAACTACCAAAGCTCAACCAAGAAGATATAGCAATTTTGCACAACCCATTATCAGCTATTGAAATTGAAAATGTAATTAAAAACTTACCAACAAAGAAAAGCCCAGGTCCTGATGGATTTACAGCTGAATTCTACAAGAAATTTAGAGAAGATTTGATGCCAGTACTTCTTAAACTCTTCAATGAAATTGAGAAAAAAAGCAATCCTCCCTAAATCATTCCTGGAGGCAAGTATTACTCTGATACCAACACCAGAGAAAGATCGAACCAAAAAAGAGAACTATAGGCCAATCTCACTAATGAACATTGAGGCAAACATTCTCAAGAAAATACTGGCAAATAGAATGCAGCAAATCATCAAGAAGATTATACATCATGACCAAGTGGGGTTCATTCCAGGAATACAGGAATGATTTAACATACACAAATCAATAAATGTAATGCACCACATCAACAGAGCCAAAAACAAAAACCACATGGTCATCTCAATAGATGCAGAAAAGGCTTTCGACAAAGTCCAACACATGTTCATGATAAAAACCCTTCAGAAACTTGGAATACACAGCGTCTACCTCAACCTTATAAAGGCCATTTATGACAAACCAACAGCCAACATTATACCAAATGGACAAAAACTGAAAGCTTTCACTTTAAAATCAGGAACAAGACAAGGATGTCCACTCTCACCACTCCTTTTCAACATAGTTCTGGAAACACTAGCCAGGGCAATCAGACAAGAGAGAGAAATAAAAGGAGTAAAGATAGGAAAGGAAGAAGTTAAATTATCACTATTTGCAGATGACATGATATTCTACATAGAAGACCCAAAAAACTCCATTAAAAGACTGCTAGAGGTAATAAACAAGTTCAGCAGTGTAGCTGGATACAAAGTTAATGCTCAAACATCAATAGCATTCCTGTACACAAACAAAAAACTCACTGAGAGAAATTATGGAAATATCGCCCTTTACAATAACATGTAAAAAAAGTGAAATACTTAGGAATCAACCTAACTAAAAATGTAAAAGACCTATATGCTTAAAATTATACTATGCTGAAAAAGGAGATTGAAGAGGATATTAGAAAATGGAAGGACATTCCTTGCTCTTGGTTAGGAAGAACCAACATTGTGAAAATGGCTATACTCCCAAAACTCTTACACAGATTTAACGCAGTCCCAATCAAAATACCATTGAAATACCTCACAGATCTAGAGAAAACATTACTAAAATTCATTTGGAAACAGAAGAAACCTAGACTAGCAAGGGCAATTCTGGGCAACAAAGGCAAGGCAGGAGGCATCTCAATTCCTGACTTGAAACAGTACTATAAAGCCACAGTGATAAAATCAGCATGGTACTGGCAAAGAAATAGCCCTGAGGATCAATGGAACAGATTAGAAGATGCAAGCAGAACTACAAAGACACTCAGCCACCTGATATTTGACAAAAGGGCTAAATATCTCCACTGGAAGAAGGATAGTCTCTTTAATAAATGGTGTTGGAAAAATTGGCTCTCAACATGCCAAAGACTGAAACTAGATCCATGCATATCACCATGCACAAAACTAAAGTCTAAATGGATCAAAGACCCCAATATTAAAACAGAAACACTGGATCTACTGGAAGACAAGGTAAGTAGAAGTCTTGGAGACATAGAGGTAGGCAGAGAATTCATGAACCAAACGCAAACTGCACGGGAAACACTTCAAAGAATCAACAAATGGGATCTCACACTATTGAAAAGCTTCTGCACTTCAAAGGAAATCACCAACAGAGTGAAAAGAAAACCAACAGAGTGGGAAAGAATTTTAACCAGCCACCCCTCAGAGAAAGGACTTGTGTCCAGAATATATAAAGAATTGAAAAACATCAAGCCCCCCAATTCAAAGACCCTCTCCAAAAACGGGCATCTGAGATGAACACACAGTTCTCAGAGAAAGATATACAAATGGCAAATAAATACATGAAGAAATGTTCACCATCACTGGTCATTCAAGAAATGCAAATTAAAACAGCATTGAGATTCCACCTTACTCTGGAAAGAATAGCTGCCGTCAAGAAATCAACTAATAACAAATGTTGGCGAGGCTGCGGGGGAAAAGGAACACTGCTCCACTGTTGGTGGGAATGTAGACTGGTGCAACCATTATGGAAATCCATATGGAGAATTCTCAGAAGACTAGGATTGGAAGCCCCATTCAATCCAGCTATTCCCCTCCTGGGTATTTTCCCCAAAGAACTGAAAAGTTCATATCACAGTGATATATGTGCACCCATGTTCATATGTGCACAATTTGTGATAGCTAAATCCTGGAAACAACCAAGATGCCCATCAACTGCAGAGTGGATGAAAAAGATGTGGCATTTTTATACAATGGAATATTACTCAGCTATAAAAAGGATGATCTTGAAGCTTTCATAGGTAAATGGAGACAACTTGAGACTATCCTCATTAGTGAAATAAATAAAAATCATATTTATAAATATCAGATTGTGTCTCTAGTGTAAAAAGTAAATAAGAACTACAAGAGTAATAAAACCAAAATGTGTAATTGCTATTGTAAAAAAGAGAGGAAAAGAAAGTGCTCTAAGGGTTATAACTGCATGTATGTTTGAGTGTGTAAAATATTGCTGAATCTTTGTTGGATCTTTGCACAGAACTGTTTGTAGTCTGACTGTTTGAATATTTACTATGTACCCTTTAACTTTGTAACTTGAACAACTACATCCAGGATGACAGTACATAATTTATAAATTACTGATTTCTTAGTGGGTTTTTTTTTTCTCATTCTCCTTTTTCTTTCTTTCATTTAGAATTCTGTATTGTTGCTACCATTTTTTCGTTTTGTTTTTTTTTTCTCTTTAAATAAAATTTTTAAAATGTATAATTGCTATTGTAAAAAAGAGGAAATAGGGAGTGCTATAAAAGATATAGCTGCATGTATGTTTAGATGTGTGGGATTGATGACCATATTTCTAGGTTCTTGTTGGATTGTTGAATAGATCTGTTTGCAGTCTCACTGCTTTAGTGTCCACTTTGTGTGCTTTAATTCTGTAATTTGAATAACTATTTCTAAAAGAACAATATGTAATGTATCAACTAGTGATTTCTTTCTACTTTTTCCTTGAAATTCTGTAATATTTCTACCTTTTTCTGTTTTTTTCTCTTTAAATAAAAAATGTATAATTGCTATTATAAAAAAGAGAAAATAGGAAGTGCTATAAAAGATATAACTGCATGTATATTTATGTGTGCAGGATTGTTACCCATATTTCTTAGTTCTTGTTTGATTGTTGAACAGATCTGTTTGCAGTCTCACTGCTTGAATGTTCACTTTGTATGCTTTAATTTTGTAACTTGAACAACTATTTCTAAAAGAGCAATACGTAATTTATCAACTAGTGATTTCTTACTGTTTATGTTCTTTTGAAATTCTGTAATATTTCTCATTTTTCTGTTTTATCCCTTTAAATAAAAAATTAAAAAAAAAAAAGCAATGAAAAACTTGATTAATCTGTACTCACCGGGAAGGGACTCCTGGTGTCTAACTTCTCTGGCTTTCACCAACTTGCAGTCTCGGTCATTCACATCTAGGAACGATAATACGTTTCTATGGAACCTGTTTGATTGAAATCAGGTGGCTACATTGGAAGACTTGGCAGAGACAATGGAAGATGAATTTTTGAAAAAGATATTGTTGCTTTTGTAAAGCAAGCAAATAGCCACACTGGCAGAGTTTTAAATGACTGCAGCTAATGAAGCCAAGAGAAAAGAAAGCAGCTACCTTAAGAATTTCAAGTGAATGAAAAGGTTGAAAAGAGAGGACCAAAAGGACCATCAGTGGATATTCTTGTTCCACTCCAAAGGCAATCTGAGATTTTTGGACCTAGGAAGTACATTTTTCTGAAAAAGAAGTATAGCTGTTGAATTGAGACTCCTGACTCTTACCAAGGTGCTTCTCTCATCTTCATGATACAGAGGATCTCAAATATTTAGGATTGTCTTCTTTTTTTCAGAATTTTGTCTATAGTCTGGCTTCAAACATATTGACTTCCCAAAGTATCACAGAGCATGGCAGTGCATGTGTGTGCACAGGGTAGAATGTGTATCTGTACCTTTACCCAAATGTACTAACATAATACTCCAAGTTAGAACTCATACAAAATAGCAGGAGACATACAAAACTCATGTATAGTTGTCTGATGCCATAAAAGATAGAGTTGCATGGGACCAAAGGCGTTAGGTTGTTCTTTTTTTTAAAATTCCTGTGGGCCAACTGGCTTCAATTTTGCTTCACTGGCAGAGAATATCCACCTCTGCAGCCTTTCTGGCCTCCAAGGTAAGGTCAAAAGAAAGGTTCAATTTAAAATAATATTTGCACACTGCCCTTAACTTTTCAGAGATGCTCACTTATTCTAAGTGTTAACCATGAGACTTCATTTTCAGGATTTACTGTATTTCAAACTTTTTAAACAGACTGATTTTTATGGTTTTTTGAGGGAAGGCAGATAATAAGTCTCAGGGGGGATAAACAAATGCACTGGTATGAAAAATTGATTATTGCTTCTTTTGTTTACAAGTATCTGATCATTTTGTGACAGCTTGTGCCTATTTAATCAGTACTAGAAGGTTATATTATTAAATCGAGGTTATCAATTGTTCTATTTCTTCATGTTACTTATTATTAATTTCTCTACAGAATTTTAAAATTTAAAACCATATAATATTCAGAAATACTTTATATGCCTTTACTGAATCACTTTAGTTTTCCCTACTAGCTGGCATGTCAGGCTTACTGCATTTGCTTTGAGCTGATTTTTTAACTTGGACGTGGAGTTCAGTGCTCAAGACACTAGACTGAGGGAAGTGTGCACCTGTAAGTTGTCACTGTTTTGCAAACACTGTCGTGTCATAGGTCTCCTCTGCTAACAAGTCTATGCCCTTCCTAAGCTCGGAGGTCTGGGACCCTTCCGCAGCTCCTTGGGACCAGGAAGAACTATTCCTCCTCCCTGGAAATCACGAGCACTGCTCTGCCGCCCCTTTGTTCCCCAGGACCATCTATTTCCTGGCCAAGCTCCTCCCAGTGCAGCAGCTTTGGTATCCAGTTCCATCCCTGAGCTACAGTGACCTGGGGCAGAATGTATTCCACCCCCGTCTTACCACTCAGATTCCCGTGGACCCTGAGGAGCTGCTCAGAAAGGACTTCTGGCTCAGAGACACAGCCACAAGTCCTCCTAAGAGAAGGGGAGCACAGGAAGCCTGCTTATCACTTCGGCTTCAGTGACACACAGACGACTGACAGGACAATTTTATAAATCCTTTGATTGGCATTCAGAAGTCATGCGGAGTTGTTAAGGAAGGAAGCCCCTGGGTAAAGAAGAGTTTCACTCTCTCTCTTTCTAGGCTCCCATCCTGCCATCTTTCTGCAACTCGGCACAAGAGAGTTATTTAAATCAAAGCAAGAAACTTCTTACCATGGAGAGACTAATTGGGAAGAGGAAAGAATTTGTGGTGGTGACTATGGTTTTCCAAGCTTTGCTGATTAAATTTCATCAATAATCAGTCTAAGATTCCCTTTCCTTTGTTCTGCTCTAACAAAGAACACAGTGATTCCTGGGGAATGAACCTTTTGTAGGCATGTGTGTCTGCCTGCATGTACAGGTTTGAAACTCTGCAGAGCCTCCTTGGTTATGTCACACAGGGATGAAAAATTCTGCTCTGGATCATAATATTACACCACAATGTCACTTTGTAATACATGAAGTTCATAAACCATTAGGATAATGATTCCTAACATTACCTGTCAGTAAAATATGGAAATCATTTCTTGTTACCCATTTGTACTAATTTAAACTTACATTTATTTAGTCAGCAGCAAAGACTTGCCAAGGTGATTGTTTCTCACTGATTAATTTTCAGTGCTAGCCGTTAGACCACTAGATGATATACAGTAATATTTTCTTAACACTGCAGTTTTACATAAATAAAGATTCAAGTCTTGGTTGAGCCGTTTATGAGGTGTGAGAACATGTCTGGATAATTTGCCACTGGTCTGTTGGTTCTTATCCTAACAGACTCCTAGTGCTAGGGCTACCAAGGAACAGAAGGAAGTTTAGTTCAGTGTCCCTTATAACTCATTTACTCCCTTGGGCCTCTCATTTCACCCTTTTCCTGTTTCCCTTCCCCAAGCACTCTAGGCTCAGAATTTGCCTATGGTTCCAGATTCCCGAATAGAGCAAAGGTTTCTGAGTCGGTCTCAGCTCCGTAGGTTACAAATCTCCCACAATCCTTTCTACTGAACACCTACCTCACTTTAGAATACCAGAGTACCTCTTCCTTTGCTCCAAGCTCTTACCAGACAGTGTAGAATAATTTGCATCGGTGGGTGGCAGGCTATGCCTAGTGTTAGCCCTTTAGCACTTTAATTAGCTTCAACAATCCAAATTCCAGGATTATTTCAAGCACGAATGGCTGGTGTGAGGATGGTTTATTTGTGAGAATTCTGGGAGTAGAGTGGAGGAGAGATGTATTGTAGGGTCTTCTCAAAATCACTGGATGTCCTTTGGTATTGTTTTGAGGCACTAAATACCACATCATCTTTTCTTAATGTAGTTTTTTTTCTTTCATAATGGTAGTAACAATTACATAATGATATTTAGCTTTCTGTAATCTTTATGTCAGGTTATCTCTTTTATTTGCTGTGTCAGTAGTAATAGCTGTAAAATATGAGAGTCTCCTCCCTCCAGATACTTCGAAGTTTTTTTTTTTTTTGAGATGAGAATCCTTAAATAAAAAACTCAACCTCATTCACTCACTCACAGAGATAAAGAGACTATTTTTATCTTCGTAGAGAAAAAAAAAAAGTTGATGTACCGCTGGAACTTTTACCCAATCTAAAAATCTACCATTTCTTACTGTGGTCTGATCTGTGCAGCACTGCATTAAGGCATGCAAAGAAGGCATTTTTCCTTTTCCCAGGAGAAAAGGTAGGATTTTAAAAATAGAAAGAAGAGATGATAGAAAGACAATGGAGGAAACATCCACGTGTCATACCTTTCCCTTCTCCCTTGTCCTTTTCTCTAACACTCATAATGCTGGGAGGGAAAAATGAACTAAAACTTTCACAAGGGAGAATTTTCAGGCATACATCACTAGGCTGACACTCTATCTCATTCTAAGCAAGAATGACACTCTGAGGAGATAAGAATTGTATAGGATTATGTATAAGATTGCAAGCTAAGAGAGGAGCTTTTAAACATATTAGGTAATCCTACACAGATGCCATTAGGATCAAGATCAGGTCATTTCATCCGCAGAGAAAAATCCCACAGTTGGTCCTGCTTTGATGGGTCCCAAGTGGCAGTCTGCTCTGCTGACACTGATCACACAACATAAAACTTAAGATGCCATTCCCCAAAGGCTGTCAGCATTGTAAGGCTGCAAACAACCTCGATGTGGGCAGATAATGAAGTATCAGGCACACTTTCCCTTGCTCCTCGTAATCAGAAAAGCTGAATTCCCTTACATTAATGCTTGATTGGAGTAAATATACTTAATACATAATTATAACACCAAATTGTCAATTAAATGTGACAAACATTTCTCCGTTGGATTTGTACTAGAACACAAGGTATTCCCAACTGTCACAGAACAATCATATTAAACCAGACACACAAAGATGGTTTTCCCTTTAAGCCCTCTCACTTGTTATAGCAAAATTCCAGAGGGCTTTATCAGCTAATTGGAAGGCAAATACTGACAATCTCTTCACATGAAATACTTACAATTTAACCTGTAATAACAGTGAAGGGGAAAAAATGTTGCTAAAACTTAATCATACTCTGATGCAATTATGATTCACTCCTGATGGATAAGGGAAAATGTCACATGGAGGAGAGTAGAGTAACTGAAGTTTCCTCCAGAGTCTTCTAGGTAAATGTCTATTTACCTTGGTAGGGAAATGATATTTTGAGTAATAAATAACTAGTGTGCCTATTAGCTCTCCCCTTAGTGTTCATGGCTTTGTTTTGTATTAAAACTGATGGGATTGGTTGAAATGAAGAGTAAATACAGAGACTGATGAATGTGGCTTGGCTCTTATTGATATTCACAGATTCTTTGTTAGGGAAGGCTGTTAAGAGAACTAATTACAGGAGCATATCTAGGAGTCCCTTGGAGCTGTATAAACAAAAGGAACTGGTAATAATTGGAGGGAGCCAAGAGAAATGAGTTTCCAAGCTGAAGTCAACACACCAAATGCTTCGGCTGGAGCCCAAACACAGGATAATGAGAACAACAGCAATTTCTCTCCACAGCCCTGGTTCACACAGTGCAAACCCAATAAGCACCAAGAGGCAGCTCTTCAAGACCCATAGCTAAAGTGCAAACAATGCAGCTTTGAGAGTTGGGAAGGTTGTGAGCTGAAATGTCTGGGCAGCAGCTCCTCATAACAGCCAGGGATCTGAGGAATGTGTGGCAGCTGGGTCGAGCTACACAGGACAGCTCCTGGGACTGCAGAGTCCCTGAGGAGGCGGAAGCTGCTTCCAGGCACTGCGTTCATTAGTACAGCTAGTAGGAAGATAGGAGGCAAAAGAGCACTTGCAGTTTTCTTTTTTTTTTTTTTCATTATATTTGTTTAAGGAGGCACTGAGAAAACTGGGACAAAGCTGATACCTAAATATGAAATGGTATTTGTTGATCCTGAAAAAATGATGAAACGCAAAACTCACTAATACTTAAGACTAACTACTCGTGACATTAAAAATAAAACCACACAGGCAAATCAATGTAGGCCCATGAAATGGTCACCAACGGCATTGATCTCTCTTTAATCTAAAAATAATTGCTATGCAAGAAACATTATACACCAATTTGCCATTCTTAGGAAATACTGAGAGTAAATATTAATATAACTGAATTGTAAAAACTGATATCTGACTACAACTTTTTTCCTTTTCAACATACCTTGACTCTAACTGCAGAAAAATGGTCTTCCTCCCTGACTTGTCAGATACATATTTTAGTAGAGTATTTCAGGGTTTTTCCTTTTGTTGTTGTAGTTTGGGTCTAATGCTGCCTTGTGTAACTGTTTGGTTTTGCATCTTACTTTTCATGAGGAAAAATGGACTTCTTAAAGATAACTTCTGGCTCATATTCATTGTTGAACCTAGATAGTACAAGTCAAGCACCTTCCACATAATTAGCACTCAGTTAAGTATTTATTGATGGGATAACAAAAGGAATTAACATGCATCCAGAAAATATTCCACTGGTATTGATACAATGAGATGATAAAACAGCAGTAAAATATAAGGGAATCAAAATAATATTACAAAGACATGACATCAGTTGGAATGTCCTTTAGTTTTCTCATACCGAGTCACAGAATAGATAAAAAATAAAGAAGTACCCACATCAACATACATCACATTAACTTTTTAATTTTTAAAGCAAGGTTTATTAGAACATCTCATGTTCTTTATAAACATATTATAATGAGTCCTAATGTTTGCCAGATTGACAAAGGAATATCTAGTTAAATTTGAAATTCAGATGAGCAGTATATAGTTTTACTATACATAACTTCCTATAACAATGTGTAAGAATGTCTTGGATATTACAAGGTTACACTTACATAAATTTATGCAAAATATGATACAGTATTTACCTGAAATTCAAGTTTGCATATACTAAGAAACTGTCACTTATCTGTGTTTTTCTTTGCTAAATATGGCAGCCCCACAATGGGAACTACAATCTTCCTCAGGAAAGCTGCGTGTGATTCATTCTTCTTCAAGAGCTACACACATATGGGCAGATCTTTGACCAGGCCTGACTGTGCTGTGGATCTTGTAGGACCATGGAAGACGATAGTGCTGGGGCACATGGTCACCTCTGTCACAAGTATGTCTGCCTCACTCAACTATAGGAATTGCAGGAGTTTATGGGATCAATGAGAATGAGCCAGGTTCTCCAGCTGGATGAACTGCTGTTTTCTAAGGGATGTCCTACATTTCATAACCTGGGAGCATTCGATGCAGGTATATATATATATATATATATATATATATATATATATATATTTTTTTTTTTTCTTTCAGTAAGACGTTTCAAAGGATTGGAATTGGAACAATTTTAGATGGCCAAGAGGATAAGACAAGTCTGCAGAGGAATCAGAAAGGAGATAGGAAGGTTCTATAGGGTCTTTGACTTCACCAACCTGAGTTTTAGTCATAGCTGATACATGACTTTCAGCAACTCATTGCAAGTCTCCTAGCCCAAATTTCTTTATTCATAAAATAGCACAAGTAAATTATCTACCATAAGAACATTTATGAGAATGTTAAAGACCTTATCCCTTCACTGTGTATAATGAGTAACCAGTGGATGGTGATTTCGGTTTTTGTTCTTGTGTTGTCTGAGGTTAAACAATACCTCAACCAACACCTCCTGGTAATGATCCATTCTCTTTCCTCTAGATTGAGATAATTTATGCTTACATTTGCTTTTCAAAATTTTATTGACTAAATGTCTTCCATTTGACCATTTTCTAATGACATAACACCCAGTTCTTTGTCTGTAGTCTGACCTTAACAGTGAAAGCATGAATATTCCTGGAAGGTTCATCTAAAGAGTATTTCTAAGACTAGGGAAAGAAATAAGAACAAAGCCAAAGCAGAGATTACAAATCCACATTGAAAAACTAATGTTTAAGGTTTTAGAGAGGAGATCACTTGAGTTTCAGAAGTTGTGTGCCTTCAAAGATGATTACTTTCATGACAAAGACTGAGTGTTCAATTCTTCTCACTTGCCAAAATATGTCCTACTCAACAGACGTCTGGGGGAAAGATTTATGCAACCAATCTCTCTCCTAGAGACAATGAGTAGCAAATTTCTGCATTCTTGTAGACAAATGGCATCACAGACCATTATACATAGAGATAGTAAGTTTTTTTTCTCTCTTTTTTATTACCAGATTTTTGGGAAAATATTGCAGGATAAGAAGTTTCATTTTTTCAGTTTCATTCTTTATATTCTTTCATTGTCTTTCCTTTTCTGCCTTTTTTTTTTAATAATAGGCTCACCTTCTAATCATTGCCTTTTGAGATCATCAAAACGACTCCCTTGGACTTCTCTGATGTAGGATCCTTTTTTGCAAGGCACTAAGGATTCTTTGTTTTGTTGGATTCCTGTGTCTATCAGGGTTAGATGGGGCCCTTGCCAGCAGACAATAGGCTTGATCTGTGGCCTTTCCACTTGGCTAACTGATTCTTGAATGCTAGCACTGAAAAGCACCAGAGGAGATTCATATTACCAAAAACGAATTAGTGACAAAAGACTCAACGAGGGTTGTGCAAATCGGGGAGATTTTCTGCCATGAGTCTATTGATTGTTCTTCTTTCTGTTATCATTCTACAGACAAAGTAAATGGCATTGCCTAACCACCGCACTGCCTACTGATATTATTGTGACCCAAAAGATGGTCTGGATGTTGTCTCCCTAAGAGTGATTATCTTAAAGCCTGTTTTCTCCCTACTGACTCTAATGAGCTCTCTAACAGCACTGCTTTCATTACACTGCTTTTGTTCTGCCACAGAGAAATGAATTTAAACAACAGTTATTCAAGAGCCGTGGCATTTATCGATTGGATAAACACAAGCCTGAGATTTGGTTGTGTTCCTCTGAAGCCTGCCAGCTCTGATTTTTGCTTATCAGTCAGCCTGGTTTGCCTCCCATGTGCTGGAAGGTAATTTTGCAGTTTGGTGTGAAAGGGCTTTTTCAGGCTGAGAGAGAGGGACCATGGGAACCTGATTGGCATAATCCTAAACCTCCTTGCTGTGCAATTCTAAAAGTACCCTCAGGCTCATTTCGGGTCCATTTATAGATAAATAGAAATATGTGAAATTGAAATTACTCTGCATTTCAAGGGAAGGTGACAGATTCATGGAAGTAATGAACAAACAATTAAAATTTCAGTGAAATTTGTGGTTGGACATCACAAGAACTGCAAAATTTTTTTTGGGGGGGTGTCAATGTGTAACAATTTTTGTATTTAATAAGATTTATGAATAAATTTGTGTCTGTAGCAGTTTCAGAGGAATCACTCATTCTGCATAAAAAACATTATGCTTTTTCACCATGAGGAGATGAAAGAAAGTAACAACTAAAATTATTCTAAAGTAGAATTTCTCAACATATTGCAAATTAGAATTATTTGAGATTTTAGGAAATTCCACTGCAACAATCATTGAATTCCATCTCTTGAAATTCTAATTTATTTAGTGTTGGCTAAGGTCTGGGTGTGGACACATTTTTAAAAATACGCATCACATGATCTTATTCTGTAGCCAGAGTAGGAAACTGATGGGTCACCGGGCACATGTTAGGATCACCAACAGAATTTTCTAAACATACCAATTTCTAAATCCCATTCAGATTCAGTGCAGAGCAACCCCCATGCCCCACATAGTGCTTTGGCATTTGAGAAAACAACAGAGGCAGGAAGGTCCCTCTCACTTTCACCTGACTTCTCTCATAAAAGGATTCTCTGATCCTCCCCAGTAGCAGGGCCTAAAACTTTCATGTGCATCCTCCCTGTAAGCAGAGAAAGGGGACGCTCTGAAGATATAGGGACATAGAGAGGAACTTGAACCAACAGCACTGCTAACTCCCCATTCCTTAGCACTAGAGGTCTCCCACTTTTCTCAAACATGTGTCTCTACAACTGCCCATGTCCTCATCCGGCATAGCATAAAAACACACAGGTTTTCCTATTTCTTTGAATCTTTATTTCTCTATTTCCATTTTACAGCTACAACCAACAGATTGAGGAGGTACAATATCCAAGCTACTGTTGCTTTGCCAAAGGGTGAAAACGATAATTAAAGACTATATTTCTGTCCAGGTGAGCACACAGTTTGGTCTGTTCCTTCCAAAGAGGTGGCTGTTTCCAGAAAAGTGGTGCTTGCCAGATGATTAGTTCACAGAGACCCTTGTCATGATCAACCTGCTCTGCAGAACTCCTGTTTCAACAGTGAAGGGTTAGGAAAACCTAAGACTATAGATTCAAATTGCAAGGTATGATGATGCATGCCCGTGATCCTGGCCTTCCGGGAGGCTAGGGTGACAGGATCACAAATTCAAGCCCAAATTCAAGTTTGGGAAATTTAGTAAGATTTTTTTGTTGAAAATAAAAAAATAGAATAAAAGAAAGAAAGAACAAATAAATGAATAACGGGAAGTGTAACTCATAGCAAAGACCCTGAATTCAACTCCCAATGCCACCTAAAGCAAACAGACAAGCAAAAACAAAACAAAACCAAAAAAGCCCCCCAAAACAAAAAACCCTCCCAACTCACAATGGCCTTGTGAACAGGGGAGAGAGCCCTGACCCTCAGTCCTGGCCTGGCAACACTGTGTTCAGACGTCCTTAGAGAAGTTCGTGCGGGAATGTTTGAGGATAGCGAAGGGAGCAGAGGTAAAAAGGCAGGGAAATAATGATCTGTTCTACCTTTTTCTGAAAACAAATCCTGCTTTCCTGAGGATACTGGTGGATAGCCTGGCACAAAGGCATAGAGTTCATTTATAGATTTTTAAAATAATTTCCTGTAAGAAAGATATTATATAATTCACTTAAATTACTTATTCTTTTGCACTCCAGAGGATATGCTCCATATTTTTTAACATGGGAAAGTAAAACTAAGGTCCCTCATTTCATATTAAAAGGAAGGTGGCTCCCTAAAATCTGCCAAATGGCTCTGGTGACTTCATGGAACCCATTTTGACCTATTGTGTGATTATGCACAAACTTTGTAGGGAGAAGGAAAAGCACTGTCAACTTTTTGAATTAAGACTGGATGACATTCATCTGAGGACAGTGTTATCTGGCGTAAATATTTCATACAGGGGGTGCAGAAGAATACAGCTGCAAAATTTTTAGTTTTGTTGAAGAGCTGTAACAAGTGTATGACATCTGTATTTTTCCATGTTAAAGTTTTGCATAATTGTATTTTTATTAACAAATATCACATGTGTACATGATGCAGTATGGTGTGCTATTTCAACACAGGCATAGAGCATGCATTGATCAAATCAAGGTACATTTCTTTTTCCTTACCACTTCTCTATGTTTAGAGCCCTCAAGCTCCTCTCTTCTAAATACTCATAAAATATGTAGTTGTTATTGTTAACTATATTTACCCTACTGTGCTACAAAGCTCTAGAATGTGTCCCTTCTCTCTGTTTTGATAGTGGTCTTCATTTCTGAAGAATTCCCTGTTGTGTAAAACTTACATTAAATTTAAATAAATACATACGCTTTTTTTCTTGTTAATCTCTCTTTGGTTATAGGAGCTGTAATGGTTGATACATTGTGTCAACATGAGAAGTTTAGAAGTTTAATGAAGTGACTCAGAGGGGGCCAAGGTCCTCACTTTATGAACAAACACATAATGGGTGGAAAAGAGACTTGTTCTCCCCTAGTTTTGCTCTTGCTGCTTCTCCTATCTTCTGCCATCTTGAACTGGTGTCCCTATGCCAGGCCACCCTAATTGGAGTCAGCTGATTGTGGACTGAAACCTCCAAAACTGTGAGCTAAATAAACTTCTTGTTCCTTAATTTTGGGTATTGCATATTTTTTCTCAGCAATGAGAGAAAAATAAGACAGAATTTTGTACTAGAGAGAAATGCAGTTGTTTCTGCAACTATACTTGACCATGTGGTTCAAGAGCCTTTGGGAATGACTTGTGGGAAGAGTTTGAAAAGCCTCAAAGATGTTGCCTGAAAAAACAGAGCTGGAATGCCTTAAGCTGTTCTCTATGAGAGATTCTGGTCAGAGCTCAGAAGACCAGAAGGCTGATAGAAAAACTGCCAATAAAGACCAAGAGTTTCTGCTGGGAAGAAGGAATGCATTGATTGTTGGACTCTAGATGATGTGTGTTATGGCTTGGCAGAGTTTGCATTTTGCTCATGTCCAGCGACTTCACCTCAGGCAAAGATTAAGGATGACTGACTGAAAATCTGGCAGAAGAAATTTCAAGGTAATCAAATGTTGAACCTGTGGTATGGTTACTATTGGGGGCTTTTAACCAGATCTATATTGAGAATGAGGATCAAAGAGCCAATTAGAATGGTTTAAGATGTAAGTTTGACCAGTAAGGGAGCTTCAGTAAAGCTGTGGACTACAAGGATAGGGCTGAGAAAATCTAAATTGCTGAGAAGGAACAGTAGAATATAAAAGATGGCCTGAGGGCACCACAAGAAGCAGTGAGTCTCCACCCTTTGCAGCCTCAAAACTAGAAATGTGAGAGACTTTGTTTTGAGGAGAAAGCTGCAGAGCACCCCTTTCCAGAATGGTGGCAGCATAGAAAATTTGTTCCTCAGATTTGGATTCAAAGTGCTCAGATATCCAGCACTCGACCACTGCATCCAAGAGAGACAAAAGCCTTGCAACTGTTCCACTTAGTAGCAGACATTGGTATCATCCACATGGTACAGGTTTTAGGTGCATACAGAATGCAAGAGTTATGGGGCTATGGGGTTTCACTTCAATTTTAGAAGCCCTCAAAGTCAGGCAGTGTTCCCCTGAGAGAATGATGTGTGAAACTTTGAGTATGAAGCCAAAGGTGAATGGAGACCCCAGAAATTTAGAAAAGCCAGGAACATGGACCATCTAAGGAAACCTGCAAGGATGGAGCAAAGCCAACCCAAGAAAGAAGTCATAGGAGCTATAACCACTGGAAGTTTCAGAAGGCTGGAGCCACTTAAGCCCTTTGGAGCTCACAACTGGCCACAGATTGCCTCAGTTTGTGCACATGGAAATACAGGACTTAATGTTTGCCCTGCTGGACCTTGGACTTGCTTGGGTCCTAACCCTTTGTTTTCCTCTGCTTATAACTTTTGGAATGGAAATTCTTATCTTGTGCCATTGAATGTTGGAAGTGACTATCTAACTTTCATTTGTATAGGAGCTTGCAGCAAAGAGTTTGCTTTAAATCTCAGAGGTCACTTGGAACTTGGACTTTGCAGCAATGCTGCAACTGTTAGCACTTTGGCAAGTCTTGCAGATGGACTAAATCCTTTTGCATGAAGAGATGTGCATGAGTCTTTGGGTGATTTGGAGAAGAATGTTGATTCTAATGTAATATAACATTGACAGACTTAATACTGGTTCTTAAGGATTGTTAAACCTATGTTATAATGTTCAGGTAGTGAAATGATAAGAATTAGGATGTCTTTGTATCTAGATGTCTGATTAAAGTAATGTGTCTTGTTGCCAAGTTGACCAGGAGTGGATTGTAATGGTTGATACATTGTGTCAACTTGAGAAATTTAGAAGCTTAATGAAATGACTCAGCAGGGGGCCAGTGTCCTCACTTTGTAAACTTCATCATATTGTGCAAGAGGAGGGAATGAGAGATGGTGTGAATGCTACACTTGCCACAGGGTTTGGTAGCCTGTTTACAATATAAGACCAAAAAAGATGCTTGCACTTCACCTCTTTTGTTTTTGCAGCTTTTGCAGTCTTCTGCTACCTTGAACAGTTGTCCCTGTGCCATGTCACTCTGGCCTGGAACCAGCTGATTATGGACTGAAACATTCATAAACTGTGAGCTAAATAAACATTCCTTCTTTAATTTTGGCTGTTGTATTTTTTCTCAGCAATGAGAGAAAAATAGCTAAGGTAGGAACCTCAGCCATGAGTCTAGCAATGGAGAGGAAAAAAAAAAAACTCTTCTGTTACAAAACCAAATCACTGAGGCATTGACCTGATCACCTGATTTAAAAAAAAAATTTCCAGGTGTTTTCCAGGTGCACAGTGAGAAGTGAGAGCCATTGTTTTAAGAACGAATGCAAAAATAGATTTATTTATTTATTTATTTATTTATTTATTTTGTGATATTGTTGTTGGAACTCAAGATCTCCAGCATGTTAGGCAAGTACTCTACCAAGGAGCAAAATACTCTATCTTTTTTATTTTTTGTTTTGAGACATAAGCTCACTAAGTTGCCTAAGTGGCCTCAATCTTGTATTTTTCTCCCTTATCCTTTAGAGTAGCTGAGATTATAGGCATGCATCACTACACCTAGTATAAAAATTGTTTTGATTAAATGTTCAATGTTGAGGACAAAATCTAACAATTGAGAACTGACTCAAAATGCAGTGGTTTGGTTTATGCAAGTATGAAATTTTTCCTAGTGTAATTGACATTAATGAGACTGGAGGAACCCTAGCTACAAGCTTTTATGTTGCATAAGAAATGGCTCAAAATACTGTCCAAATTGGTCCTGTATATAAAAACTCTTTCATATTTAAACACATTACAAATACAGATATTATAGAACTTGATAAAGGAGTTTATCTGAGATGATACAAGACAATGGTAGAGAAAAAGTATGGGTATGTTTGCTTATTAACTAGCAGTACATATGGAGTGTCCAGGCACTATTTTCTCATGGTTTTTATTGTCAAATACATCCAATCCTGGCTAATTTTAAACTTTTCTTATGAGAAAGTGTGGTCATGATATTATTTCTCAAAATGCCATAGTTCTTTAGAACTCATTTTTCTTGAAGTGAAATAGAGATTTCCGATTTTGTAGTCCCTAAATTTCACTGAGGTAGTCAGTCACATCATTACTCATGAAGCTGCAGCATCCAAGATGCTACCTGTGAATGCAAGCTTCCTCTGATTGATTCTGTCAAACAAAGGCTTTTACTGAATTTCATGGGATATATTATGACACCAATGTTAGCCAGTTTATACAGGCAAATGTGAAAAACAGTTTGGGGCTCTTTTGGCTATATAAAATTAACCACTCCTAATTTTATAGCATACACACCAAACAACCATCTTTAACCACTCTGATCTGTAATCCTTGTAGTTCTAGAATGTGAATGGATATCCATGCCCCACCATCAGAAAGGTCTACAGGCAAAGTGAAAAGAGTAATTCCACTGTTCAAGCCATGCTTGACTTCCTCTAGTATGGTGTAGTAGACGCTACAAAGGCGCAATTACCTTAGTATCAAAGGCCAGAGAAGACTCCGGTTACTTAGTCTTCAAAATCCCTGGGAGGAGAAAGGCACAAACCACCCCCAAGGAACCACAAGGGAGCAGAGCTGCCCAGTGCCACCTACTAGGATCACACTGGGAAGATTTCCCGCCTTTGGAACTGAACTTTATGAAGCCAACTATGACCTCAATTTTTTAAATAGTATGTCCATGTTCATGTCATATAGAAAACAAAAACCATATCTTCAAATTTGTTTTGATTGCAGTGAAAAATGTAGATTATATAATAGAAGTATACGCTTCTCAGTGATTTGTACTAGTAATTTACTGGAATTCAAAAGGTAAAGGATCAAGAGAAATAATCCAATCTATGAATATTTTAATAAGTGTCATAATTACATAAGCATAATTGTATAGGAAACCCTCTTCATTGCTGATAGAATAATACACTGTGTGGTATCTTAATCCTATTCTTTCTTCAGACTTATTGAACTAAATGTTCTGTTTTCATATTTAAAAACTGAAAAGTTCTGAGTCAGACTCCCAGAAGTCATAATTTCACAGTTAATCTATGCCATTTTATAGCTCATTTAATCAGTATTTGATCAAATCTCACAGAGTTATTGTCTCATAAGAATGAAAACATTAATGATTTTCTCTGAAAAGCAAATTCACTTATTAATGACTTACATTTTCTGGTAAGAAGTACTTTTTCACTGTGGTCCACAGTATTTCATCTTTGTTTTTCTCTTTTTTTTCAAAATCATTTATAAATAATGTGCAGTACTATTTCACAACAGAAGGATACTTAGAATTAAGACCATGGAGAAGTAACTTAAAACTTAATAAATAATTATTTAAAAAATAGATACTAGATATTGCAAAAGCAATTTGCAATGGGCATTTAAGTGCATATTCAATAATAAAACAGGAACAAATGAAACTCATTTATCAAAGGGTGCAAGAATCAGCAAAGACTTAATAGGGGTTATTTGGTGTTTCACATGCTTTATCAAAATTACTTGTTTGAGTTTCAATCTAAGTACATATTTTAAAGAACAAACAGCTTTAATCAATAAATATTTATTAGTGCCTACTGTGTTTAGACAAGGCAGTAAGCTGAGTTAGGTGACATCAAAATGAGTTAGTCATTTTCTATTTACTTAACTAAACTGACTTAATAGTTTACTTAATTACTGAAATCTCTGTCTAGACTGCAGACTATTATCCTTTAAAAACAATGTAAGAAGACATCGATATTTAGACTAACGCATTTATGATCAGAATATTTTTTTATTATTTTTGTTAGTATTATCATAAGAATTTAGGAAACAAAAATATGGATGACATTCAGTATAAATTTGTTGACATAAATTGGCTGTCATTATAGAAAATCTAATGTGCATCTCTTTCAAAAAGTCAAAAGGAAATAGTTTTTATAGAAATAGACTAAAATTCACTTAGGGTTCATGTTGGGTTAGAAAGGAAATATAAATATACTTCAATTATATGGTGCTCATTCATTACAAAAACCTCACTGTTCAATTTATTTCCCTCAAAATATAATAACAGAATGACATAGCCTATTGAAGAGTAAACAGAGTGGCATATTATTAAGTGTAACAAAAGAGACATTAGAGAAATATGCAAGCACCTTGGGGAAGCCAAAGGAACATGGGATTCAGTATAGGGCATTAAATGATTAATCAACTCAGCTGTGTTGTCCTTTAAATTATTGTCATTCACTTTTGTAAATGCTACAAGGGAACATAGTCCCACTATGGGACATTTTGCCACTCAGCAGGAGTTGAATAATAATATTTCTTCAGGGTTTGTTTTCATTAAGTTTTTATCACATCATTTAAATAAGGAGAGAGAAGGAAAAAAAGCATGCTTTGAAAGAATTAATTGACACTTCTAAGGAAATAACAATAGTGGTGCCTATCACTCAGCAGCCCCTGAGCTAAGAAGCTTGTAGAAGAAACACCCCCTGCACCCTGGAAAAAGCAAAGACTAAAAAGGTCTTCCCCATTTTATGAAGGACGAAGCTGAAACCCAACCATTTTGAGGACTGATCCCAAGTCATACACGTAGTTCATGACAGAACCAACAGATAAATCCTATCATGAAGTAAGAAGGATGTTTGGGTGGAATTGGCATGGAGTTGTAATTCACAGACTTGGTATAAGGTGTTCTGATTGGTCAGTTGTCTGGTTGAGTGATTCATTCATTCATTCATTCATTCAACAAATTTATACTGAATATCTATTTTATTTAACAAAATGGGTAGGGCTTTGAAGTGACAAAATAAAACAAAAAGGCAGAATAGAAACAAACAAAAAACTTCTCTTCAAAGCAGGTTAAAATCTAGGGATTGTATTTGATTTAAACATTAACTTTCTCAGAATTCAGACTTTTCCAAAGTATTCGTTGGGAGGCCTCCTTCAGAAATCATTCTCAATAAAGTCTTGTCAGATCTCTACCAGGAGAGAATCACCAAGTATTTCCTTGTGTACTCCTCGAAATTTTCTAGGCACATTTAAACATGCACGTTGTATCTCTTTTCACAACCTTAAAATAATATATAACAGTGTATTGTAATTTCTGAAACCTAGATGGGTAAAGAAATACAGATTTTGTATTTTTTTGTTTTGCCTTGTTGGCCTTATCAATTTACACAACCACTACAGCTTTCTGTGATTTTTCTGGTAGTAGAGAGTACTCAGGCCTTACCTAGAAACATGCTGGAGAATGTACAATTTTGTTTTCATGAGAAACTTTCTGTGCTCCTTCTGATACCATTTCTTGATTACAAAGCTCTTTCCTAAGAATCATGCTCATCCTTCTAACTTGGTGCTCTCAGCAGCTTGGTTTAATCACTGAATAGAAATTAATGCAAGAGACAAAACTGTCATTTGGAATCTAGTTTCTGCTCTCGATAAATGCACATTTTTGAAATGTATATACAGAACTCCTATAAAAGATAGGCTTTCATCAGTGTCTTAGAAGAATAAAAATACAGTTTGTTAGATAAGAGCACTTAGAAGCAGATAAAAATTAGTTTGAAACATTTAGCTGCTTGGGTATTGCTGGTGTGAGAAGTGACATTTTCCATCACTGAATAATTTAAATTATAAGGAGAAATACAGTTTGGAAATTAGGAGGGGAAAGAAAGAAAGTACATATAATTCAGTACTCTGGTCGTGGCTTTTTGTAACAAGACATTACATTTCTAATATTTGCAAAGATTTCAAATACTAGACCCCTAATATTTAAAGATTTTCTGGTTTCAGTATGCTGGTAGCTGCCCTATGTCTTCCCTCCCATTTTACTCATCTCACCTGGATATCCACCAGCTGACCAGTAGATAGTCCCTCCTCTGCTGAGCTGTGCTGTCTTCAGGAAGATGACATCCAGTGTCTTCAGGCCAGGAGTACTTTCCTCATAGAGCGTTATTTCTATGGGAGGAGAGAGCTGCATTGTGCTGTAATCATCAGAGCCAGTTTTGTTTTAATTTTCTGGTTTTTGAAAGGCAGGAAACTATAGTGTAGCTGGTTGAGACTAGCAAGCAGTCTTATTCTTCACCTCAGAGCAAGAAAAGCTGGCTGACTCATTCAAGAAGAAAATGTGAAGGCAGTGTTCTTAATTAGATCTCATTACTTAATGCGATAAAAGTGTACACTAACACTGAGATCTGGAATGACCTCATAATATCTGTTCCAGGTGTTTGTGCAGCAGTAGGACATCCAACACTCAGCAATCCTTAGACATGAAAAGCAGAACTCTGAGTCTGTTTGACATTCAAAGTAGAAGGTGATGACCCCTAAACATTTTTATCCAGATTCTAAAGGTACCATGGTTCAGAAGAGCTTATGTAGTGTTTCTTGATTTAGTCCAACTCCTTGGAACACTTGCAACCTTCCCAGGACCTAGTTGATAACCCCAAGGTCAAATTCAAAGAATTTGAAGAGCTTTGATAGCACCCCCTCCACCACACTGCCTACTGCCATCCATGGCTTCAGATAAACCATAGTGGATAATATGAATTATTTCCTTATGTAAGCATTTTACTTTGAAGCCCCACTTTCAATGTTTTTCTTTTCACAGAGACATAAAAGGTCTTCCAAAGCGCTATGAACGGATTGGTTTATGGAAGTGCCAGACTACACTTCTCACAGAGCAGTCGTGCTTCTATTTTATGAATAGCACTGGTGTTCTGATTAAGATTTCGTAGAGATTCGATGCTTTGGTCCTTGTTATGTTTTGTATTTGAGATGGCGTTCTCGCTTAAGTTGCCCAGACTGGACTCAAACTTTTGATTCTCCCATCTCACTCTCTAGTAGTAGCTAGGACTACAGGCATGTGCCGCCAAAACTGGCTAAAGTACAATTAATATATAATGAGAACTATGTGCTTAGGATTTCTAAAATGGTAAAAATGGGTTTGAGGCCACAGTGTGGACACCATCTTTGGGATCCATATGGGATGGAAACATCTTTGAGTTGGTTGATGTATATTTACATCATGGTATGTGGCCATCCTAAATCAATGAAGGTGCTTCAACGAATAACTCCCATACAGGATTTAAAATTGCAAACCATGTTTTTGGGGTGATTCCTCACAAAACATACTCTTTAACATTGTATCTGTCCTTCTTCTGTGATTTGATAATTTGAAATGTTTAGTTCACTCATGTTAGAAAGTTTATACCTGATGTTTCTGAAAACAGAGTTTGTGAAAAAATACTTTCATGCTCGTAAGAAAAGTATTGAAAAAAAAACTTGCCAACATCTTTCTTTAGATATAAAAGTGGAGAAAATTATTAGTTTCATGGCAGAAATTTCTCATTGTTTCAAGTAAAAATAAAACAAAAGGTCACATTGATTTTTTTCTTTTATTATTGTATTATTTTTTCTTTTATTATTATATTATTTTTTTCTTTTATTATTGCATTCTTTTATTATTATTATAGGTGATTCAAATAAATAAACATTAGAGAACAGAAAGTGCTGTTCTCTGTGTAGTTCTCTCCCTCAGGCTTCGCCTCTTCTGAGTGTGAACCCCGCACACGGTCAGGAGTGCACCTAGGCAGCACGCACGTGAAGCATACAGAGGCCGAAAGAACCCCCAAAACATATTTTATACCAGCTCATGCTTACCTCCATGGAGCCCCTATTCATTTTTATATAATTATTTGTGCATTATTTATATTTCCAAAAGCAGTAGGCAAATTTTATAGCTCACAGAATAACTAATTTCCTCCTTGGTGCCACAGCCCACAGCAAGATGAGATGAAGATTCTGAGTGTATTTGAAAAAAAATATTTTGGCCAAGATACAAGTTTGTTAATTCCTCTGCCTGTTGAAGGAGAGAGAGAGAGAGAGAGAGAGAGAGAGAGAGAGAGAGAGAGAGAGAGAGAGACTGTATAGTACTCTGTGGTTAGCTCAGAGCTCTCTGAGAAAGTGCTCTGAATATCACCATCATTGTGTACTTTTCTGCAAGATGCTGCGTGTGGGGTAACACTGTGACCATTCTAGTGGAGAAGATTCACCTGAGGAGATTGAGCTGTACAACACTGGACAAAGCAGATATTTATACTGACAGTAATTCTGAGAAAACAAGGAAACCTGGTGAAACAGGCAAGCAGTTGGTAGTCTCAAGTAATTAAGGAACACTGAGAAGCCCACAGGTAAGTACTTCTTCAGAGTTGGCAGGCATCAAAGGATCATTAATTATTCTCTTCACTGATTTTTTTTTTTTCCTGACAAGCCATCTCAAATCTCCTGGGCAAACAGGGAGACAGGCTAGATAGAATGTTTTCAGTTAGCCAAGGAGTAAGAACAAAAGGGAAGTAGAAACTGTGCGCTTTATAATACACTGAGGAACTTTGTAGTTATCTCAAATTCCAAAGCACAGGAAAGGACTGAGGTGAAAATAGAACAGCAATTATCTCCAGGGTGAGGACAGCAACCAGAAAAGTCAGTACCTACTATACTTGGCTCAGGAAAACGGGGCCAAGCCTATTCTTACATTTGAGAGAGACGTGTTTCTTAAGGGTTATTTCTCTAGGGAAGCAAGCAAAGTTCCAAAGAGAAAGAATATGCACTTGCTCCAGACATGTTAGAGTTAGAACTTTCCTCCATAATTTCAGCTTCTGTTCACTTTGAGACAGGAATCAACTGTGATTCAAAAGTGGGGATACACTTGGTTTAACAGTTGGTTCATTCATTCATTCGTCTGTTCACTCATTCATTTACCCTTTATTGGGTACCCTTACATGAATGTTGTGGAAATAGAAAATTTACCAACTAAAACACCCATCTCCAAGAGGTTTATAAAATTAGCAAATTGGAGATCAAAATATTGGGATTGTGAAGAGTCCTTGCAATAGACCAACTTTTTTTCAGGTATATGGTGGTTAAAATGAGAATTGGATCATGGTAACACCTGGTCTCTCACCACTGCTGCTGGCAATTTCATGGAAGCACTGAATGTATATTTCATTTTGCTCCAAAATTTGGAGGTACTTTTATACTTCTTGAAAGCAGGAGGCATCATTCTCACACAGCTTCAATTTTTACCATATCCTATTTGGAATAAAGGTGGACAAAATTGGAAATACTTGATATTTGTCTTTTTTACATATTACTTACGAAAATGTCAGCATCATCTCTAGTTGGAAACACATCCAGTATAAAGAAAAAAAGGCAGTTTACAACCTGATGCTCATTTACAGTAGTGAAATGAAACTTATGATAATCATGTACAACCTTTCTTATGTATCTATTCATTTTTTACTTTATAAATAATAAATATTCACCTATTAAATTATATAGACATTCTTTTTATGATTCTTTTCTTTATAGAAGTGAGTTTAGAAGATTTTAATTTTATAATAAGACAAAGTTGAAGTATATGAACCAAATAATGAAACCATCATTTGGTTGGAGAAATGAAATTAAGGACTCAGAACAAAAGAAAAATATTTGCTTTATGAATGTGTTCAAATTCAGTGAAAGTAGAAGAAAAGTATGCACAAATTCTGAAGATTTCCCATATGGTCTAAGTAGCAGCTGGCGAAAAACTTGGGCTCCGACATAAAGGCTGGCCTGAAAAAAATCTGGGAATTTAAAATATTGATACTGTGGTAAATTGACAACTAATTTGAGGGATGGAACAGATCTTGAGATTGGCAACAAAATTTGTATATTAAATTATTCCAAACAAACTTCTGTGATTAAACTGAATATACCTCTACTTGCCCATCTGTATTTAGTTTGTATTCCTTATGACGACATGAAACCACAAATTTTTAGAAAAGAAATAGCATATACAGTGAAGAAGTAATATTACTGGTTGAAGGAGCCCAAAATATACATGTTAAAATGCTTGGATTATAGCTGGCAAGAAAAGTGAAAATAGATACCCATGCTTTGATATACTCACTGTGATACCTTTATTTATTTATCTTTTTAATTAAAAGGAAAAGGGAAGATAAAGAGAAAACATCTGGGCTTATTTCAAGATCCTTAGTTAATGCGAATCTGTGTAAACAAAAGCCATAGTCCACATAACAAAAATCAAAGTGTAAAGAAAACCAAACTATGATACAAAGAGAAAAGAAAGCCAGAGTAAAAATTTCTGATTTAAAATTAGTCATACATGATATGTTATGAATAGTCTAAATTGCTGTACTAAAAGGCAAATAACAAGAAGCATTAGTTACAGGTCTGCAAAGAATCCAAACCTATTGCCACAGACACTGGTTATAAGGAATTGTCTCCTGTGATTATGGAGAATGTCATCTGCAAACTGGAAACCCAGGAATCCTGGGGGGTGAGTTTCAGTCTGAGCCCAAAGATCTGAGAATTAGGGGAGCCAGATATGTACATCCAGGCCAGACCAGCAGATCTGAGAACCAGAAACGAGAGGTTGTTCAGACTCTAGAGAGGGAAAACTCATCTTCCTTTTCAAAACATCAGGGAATTAGTTGATAACAACATTGGTGAGTTCTGATCTTTACTCAGTTTACCAGTTCAAATGCTAATCTCTTCCAGAACCGCCCTTACTAATAGACCTAGCAATACAGTTCTTTCAGCTACTTGAGATATTCTTTTATCAGTCATGTAGCCACACTAAACTGTCCATCACAATGGATAAAAACTAAATTCCTTCTGCAGTTCTCTACTAGAGGGAGAGAAAGAAAATGAAATAACACAAGAGCATCAACAATGTAAAAACTGGGAAAGTTTTATTAACAAATATGAAGAAATATCTAGCGATTGACTAATTGGCTGGCTTCCATCTGGATAAAAATAATTACTACCAAGGAAGTAACCAAGAATCTCTGTCCATCTGATAAAATCTCCATCTTGGGTATAAGTAAGCCAGAAGCCTGTTTTCACTGTAAAAATATTTGAGGTTTATTTCCTGACTACTCTTATAAATCAAAATAATTTCATATGTAAGTTCTTGAATGGAAAGATGCCTAAAACTGCTGAGAGATACTAAAAACTATCGGTTACTTCATTCCAGGGACTTTATATTTGAGATATATGCATTTTCAAGTCATTATAAATGCACAAGGATTTACATACTCATATACAAACACATACCCACAATGCATTGCACAACTCAGTGTAAAAAAAAAAAAAGAAATTATCCACAGTGAATTTCTCAGCCTCATCTTTTGCCTCGTATTCATTCCCTGTAAAAGCTACTCTTCCTAATTTAAACAGTCTAAAGAAACTTTGACAGCTTTGCAAGCAATTTCTCTGTAGAGACACAAATGACATGTTTTTTTCTTCTCTCTGCCTATTTCTGCTTTTTAATAGGAACAAATGATTAAAAGCAAAGCTATTATCAGCAAGAGATGCTAAAATCCCAGAGACAACAAGAGGAAGTATTATCTTTTTTTAAAAAAAAGGGTTTATTAGTTAGATGATACATAAAGGAATAAGTACTTTTTTAATTGGAATTATTGCTATCATTTGTAGAACCACAGAACTAGTAGCTTTGCTGAATAAGTGAAGTGTAATACTAAATGAGCCAATTGGGTCAGACAGACAGGTGCAATTGATCATTAATTTCATCCTTAGGGAGGGTGAAGGGCAAGGTATCAAAGAGGGGAAAAAAGAATAAACAATAAAGGATTGGAGGGCTTTTACTCCCTAGGACAAAATACCTCTCTGCCCACTTAATTTTCCAGACCAATAGAGGATACTAGAGCTTTTGAAAGTAAATCCTTATACATTTTAAGGAATCTCTTTTCACAGGGACAAAATGCTGTGTAAATGGCACTATACGAGTGGTTTTATGTAGCATGTTTTCAATATATGCAGGTGTGTTGCCTGCTCTTTGATTGTTTAAAACAATGTGATTGGACTGACTTGGGTCACCAACTTGTATGTTGAGTTATTTTTATTGGCTGTGAAAGCGGTGCAGTATATTTTGTCCATCAATCCTGTCCTCCAGAACTTACCTGGCAATATATTTAAGAGTCTAGAATGTACCTTTCCTTACTTTCCTCCTCATAAAATGGTTTCATTGTTTTTTTAATGCCATGTTATAAACACCTCTATTTTTGTACCTTGATTTTTTTTCCCTTGAAAATACCTCTGGAAATTTCTCAAAAAATTTGCTGTAGTTCACATTCATTCTTTTTAATAGTTGCATATTATTCCCTGTGGATACATCAGAGTCAGTCTACCATTCTCCTTTGAAATATTTGTCACATGGGATTTTCTGTCTATGAGATTCATTAGCAAGAATGAAACTGCTGGTTCAAAATGTACAATTATTAATTTTATGTAACATTGTTAGGTTGAGTTCCGGAAAGTGCCAAAATCTCATAGTCTCATTATACTATCTCCTTACATTTCTGCCCAAAATATGTGCTGTTGTTCCTTTAAGTTTTGTAGTTCTGATCTGTCTAAAAAGTTACTCATTTTATTTTAGAGCTATTTCTCTATTATTGACTCTTTTTGTGTTTTTGGCCATCAAAATTCATTTATTGTGAAAAGCTTACAACGTTTGTTAGTTTGCCTTCTTGTCACCATCAGACATAATTTTACAAATTTTAAATACTAGCTCCATGACTACCTACTTTGCCAAATTTTTTCAAAATATAACATTTTAATAGTTTTGTTCTGTGCCTACATGTATTTTTATGTTTTTCAACATGTTTTTCTGGGTCTTTTCAACAGAAAAAATTTGTTTTAGTTTTTT
This sequence comes from Hydrochoerus hydrochaeris, assembly GCA_004027455.1. Classification (NCBI taxonomy): domain Eukaryota; kingdom Metazoa; phylum Chordata; class Mammalia; order Rodentia; family Hydrochaeridae; genus Hydrochoerus; species Hydrochoerus hydrochaeris. The sequence continues at coordinate 29,262 of PVLA01004753.1, forward strand.
GCATGATTTTTATTATTTTATTTTTGCAGTAAAATTTACTCAGAAAAGATGCAATATTTATATTAGTTTCAATTTTATTTTCTTTCAAGTGAATGACGAGCTGTACCAACATTTAAAATTTGTTTTTGCACTTAATTAAAATGTTATATATTAAATAAATTACACTACAAACAAATAACTGATATATGAATAATGGTGTATGCCTTTGGAGTATTTTTTTTTTGGATCAACTTATTTATTTCTAACTTCATTGGACTGGGATTAGAGAAAGAGACCTGTAAAACATCAGATTTTGAAAAATTGTTAGGGTTTTCTTTGTGACCAAAATACAAGCAGTTCTATAAATGTTCCATGGACAACCATTTGTCAGTTGTTTTAGAACTTTATTTAGTTGTCATTTTCTAAGAAAATTGTATTGAAAATTTTCCCTAAACTGACCAGATGGCCCTTTCCTCCACGTGCCCAGTGCAGGTAGAGAGCTAGAAGATCTGCCTCTGCCTGCTGGGCACCATCACCAGAAGGTCCTTTCCTCTGGATGCCCAGTGTGTGCAGAAAGAGCCAAAAGATCTGCCTCTGCCTGCTGGGCACTGCCACCAAAAGACCATGTCCTGCAGGTGGCCAGTGTGGGCAGAAAGAACCAGCATATCTGCCTTCACCTTCAGGGAGCTGCCACTGGAAGGCTCCTTCTTGCAGGCAGCCAGCAGGAGCAGGGACACACAGCCAGATAAGCCCTGTGCATCTGTAAGCCAATGTTAAAGGCCCTGGCTCCCTCAGGCAGCCATCACTCACTAGCAGAATCAGTTAAACACATCTCTGTGTGTCTGCCACCATTGTGGCAGTCCCAGTGTAGACACAAAGACTGAGAGAAGCAGCCCCACCTCCATGCACCCCTGATCATCAGCGAAGCCCCAGTGTAGCTGCACAGGTCTGGAGAAGCCTGCTCCATGCCCTGTTATCTCCCTGTAAATCTGGAATTAGAGGAACCCAGGTTCCTGTCCCATCCCCCTACACTACCTGTGGCAGCCAACATGGGAAGTGCCTGGGGCCCACAACCAGCTTGTTGGGAGGAATCCAAGAGAATGTCAAGACGAAGGAACAAAAGGCAATCTCAGACCTCCAACCCCTACAGAATAAGTCTGGGAGATACATACATGGAATAAAATGGAAATCACACACCTGGAATCTCTGAGAGGGTAGCAACTGAAGTAAGGAAACAACTTCATGAGATTGTAAAAGCAGTCAAATCAGAAATAATGTCTCAGGTAAAAGAGGAAATCACAAACATACTGAAAGAATTGTTCAGCAGGTCTAAAGAAGACATAGACAGAAAAGAGAAGCATAAGAAAATGATGGAAACCTTGAATAAATGGAGAAACGAATTACAATGCATGAAACAGATTCAAAGAGAAATCCAGGAAATTAAAAATTCTATTGAAAGCTGGCAAAACTGCTTGAAAGAGACTGAAGATAGACTTTCAAACCTTGAAGATAGGATTGCAGCTAGTGATTGTGAAAGGAAAGATCTCTTAAAAATAACACTGAATCAGGAAATAACAACTCAACAGCTGCAATATGCTGCAAGGAAGCATAATTTAAAAGTGATAGGTGCTGGTGAAGAAGCAGGGGTCAACACAAATGAAATTAAAAGGATATTCACAAAAATAATAGAAGAAAACTTCCCAAACATGGGAAATGGATCTGGCATGCAGATAAGTGAGACATATAGTACTCCAACTATATGTAACCAAAGTAAATCTACACTCAGACATATAATAATCAAGATCCCAGAAATTCAGCACAAGAACAAAATATTAAAAGCTGTTGGAGAAAGGAAAACCAATCAGAATCACAGCAGACTTGTCAACACAAACCATCAAGTCAAGAAGAGTTTGGAGTGAAGTGTTTCAAACCCTGAAGGAAACTAACTTCCAACCCAGATTGATCTACCCAGCAAAACTATCTTTCAAAATTGATGGAAAAATAAGATACTTCCATGATAAAGAACAATGGAAGGAATTCATGACCACTAAATCAACACTATAGAGAGTGCTTAAGGTTATTCTAGAGAGAGATAAAGATGTCCATGGTGCCAGGAACAGCAGCAGAAGAGGATCGCTAAACAAGACAGGCAATTGAATGAAGGGGAAAAGTGGAGGGCCAACAACAGGAGGATAGCAGGGCAGAGATGAGCCAATTTATGCTCATCATTAATGTAGATGGCCTCAGTTCAGCAATAAAAGGAAACACAGGGAGAGTGGATCAAGAAACAACATCCATTGATATACTGTATACAAGAAACACATTTAACTGGAAAGGAAATTCACAGACTGAAAATCAAAGGAGGAAAAACAATTGCTCCATGTGACAAGAAACAAACAAACAAAAAAAGCAAGAGTAACTTGCCCATCAACCACAGAATGGGTAAGAAAGACGTTCTATTTTCATGCAGTGGAAAGCTACCCAGCTATAAAGTACAATAATCTCAAGTCTCTTGTAGGTAAATGGACACAACTGGAGATCATGGTCATGGGAAAAACAGTTTGAACTCATATGCATGAACCCTAACTAAAGAAACAGAAAGAGTTAATGGGATCCAAAAGCCAAATAGTCAGTGTAAGAGTGAGGCAAGGTAATACTTGGGAGGGAAAGGTGGAAGCTACTGTTAATTTCTTGTTGTCTTGTCTTGAACTCTTGCATTGTTTATACTCTTTTGTTAGGTTTGGCTTTGTTCTGTCTTGTTTTGTTAGATTTTATGCTGTTAGATGGTAGGGGTAGCTATTTTGAATATAATGGGATATATTATGGTAATTGTGGTTTACTATTATATTGTTTTGAAGTCTTATAATGCTTTCCTTTATTCATTTGATTGATTTTATTATGTTTTGTTTGATTTCATTATGTGTGATGGTATGAACAACTATTTTGAAGAAAACAAGACATTATGGAAGCCATTGCTGATTTACTATCATCTTATGTTGAAGTCCTACCATGCTTTTGTTCTTTTGTTTTGATTAGCTCTATCCTGTTGTGTTTTATTTGATTTTATTATGTGTGACACTATAGACAATTTTTTTGAGGAAAATGAGATGCTATAGTAGCCATTGCTCATTTCCTGTTATTTGGTTTTGAAGTCTTATACTACTTTCATTCTTTTGAATGTTTTTATACTATTTTGTTATATTTGATATTGTTGTATGTGAAAGTGTGCTCAACTATTTGAAAGAAAAGAGACATTATGATAGCTTTTGTTAATGTCCTGTTGTCTTGTTATGAAGTGCTGTGTTGCTTGCATTGTTCTGTTCTGATTTGCTTTGTTCTGCTTTCTTTTGTTCTATTCTCTTTAAAATAAATAAAGATTTTTTTCCTTAAACCGTAGGGAAATTTGATGAAGTCATCGTTACATTGCCTATAGTTTTTGTCTTGTCTGCTTAGTTGTGATGGTGTACAACACACATTTATTTAAGTCTTAAGTCTCCTTTATAGCATGTTTATCTTTATACAAAAATTCTTCTACACAATGCCTTTAACTTGAAATTCCACATTCAGGTATATTAATATTTCTTTTACTTTATTGTTGGGTTTACAGTTGTTTACTATGTCTTTATCCAGCCTTTATACTCAATCTTCTTTTATTAGTTCATTTTAAGTAAGCTTCAGATAGTATACTGCTGTATTTTGATTTTAACCTTCTGAATAATCTGTCTTTGCATAGAAGAACTGTTCATATTCAGTGTGGTAACTGGCACTCTTGATTTAATGCCTTTTAGCCTTACATTTATCTCTTTCCTTTTCATCTTTTTTATTTTGTTAGTCTGATTGTATTTCAATTCAATTCCTTCCATGTAAATTAACAAGTTCTTTATTACTTTCTTCTTTTATTAATGATTTTGTTTTTCATGTTCTTTTAAATAGTTATAAATCTCTTTACTAATATTTAAGAACTCTTCTATGCATCAAAATGTTCTATTTTGTTCCAGGTCCAACTCCTTTCCTTTTGGAAGAGTTTAATATTTACACATCTAGACCTAACTGACTTATTCACTGAATGACTTAATTCCTTATTGATTATTTATTTTTCACTTACTCTATTTGATCTATGAGACTTTCTTCTCTATGAGAGATCCTTACAATTCTAGGATATCTTCATCATTGATTATATTTCACACATTTTTAATCCTACAATGAATCTGATGCTTATAATTAATTTCTTTACATTAAAATTCATATTTTATTGTTTTCTCTCTGATGTTTATTTCAATTCATTTTCATTCCAATTTCTTGACTCTTGAGTTCAATTATGACTGCCCAAAATTATTTAACATTTTATTCTGCTGCTTGTATTAATTGGTTTTCTATGGTTCCCAGGTAATTCAGAGATAAGAGTGAATCACTGCCTTATTTATTTATTCTTCTCCCTCAAGTACTGTTATTGTTATTTATTGTTGCTCCTTCTTTTATTCTATTTTATAAAGAGGAGCTATCTCTTTAGAATTACTGTCAACAGATGACAGAATATGAACATTTTCCTTGTGCATTTGGATGCCAATCCAATTCACTTCTTAGACATTCAGCTGTGATGACTTTCTACTGAGTCACCCACAATTTAAAGGAGGATAAGTTTAATTTGGATCACATTTTAAGGGGATTCAGTCCATGACCATCTGGCTTCAAGGCAAAAACATCATGCAGTGAAGCCAAGGCTCTTTTATTTATAGTGTCTGGGAAGCAGGGTAGGGAAACATTGGCAGAGAGGAAAAGTTAAATGAACAGATATAGCACTAAAGATCATGCCTCCTCAACCTCCTGCATACCTGAAAGTGTATCACAAATCTTTGGACAGTTGCCAAACCAATCAGGTAGACACAATCTAGCTTAATGGTCACAGGGACCAATGGCAACATCATTTTCAGAGTCAGGATAGTATTATCTTTTTGGGGTTCTACCAGGTCAAATATGGCATCTTCTTCTTCTGTGACATTTAGTATCAATAAAGAATAGAAAGACTCGTGGTAATTGCTAAGTAAGGCCAACAGAGAACAGCTAGCACTCTATATGTTTAGAAGGTAGGATACTGGTAATAAAGGAAATCTTTATCAACTCCTTTATTATAGTTACTATGATTTCTTTCTTGAAAATTCATATTTTCCTCTATATGCTCTCTCATTCTTAAATGAAAGTACTCAAATTTTTCTGTCATTAAAAGAGCAAAAAAACAACGTATATACACAAACCAACCTTCTAGTTGTCACCTACGCCTTTCTTTTCTCCATGGAAAATTTTTCTGAAGAGAAGTTTTTAGTGTCTCAGAACCCCACCTCCACAATCTCCCTATTTGGTCTCTATTTGGGATTTATAGTTAGAAGGCAGTGATTAGAATTTTGACTTTGTTTTTTTGTTGCCTTCTGTGTAGCCTTTTGTATAGTTTCTGAGGGTTGCTTTGCCGACAGTAAATAGTATAAGTTAGGTTGTGCTACAGTCATAATCCACAGTGAGTTGCTTGAGTCAATCAAAGCTTGTTCCCCTTCACTACTCCTCCCCAGATTGGCTGGGGCTGTGCCCATGGTCATCACACAGGGACCCGGGCACACAGATGAAGCACAGAAAATGCTCCCAATTACTGTGGCCAGTGTGCATGAGTTCTGTCGAGCTGTAGATTCATCAGTGATATTCATACTTCAATAGCTAAAGTAAGTTAACATTAAGTTAGTGCTTAATTTTGATTGGAAACATTGCAGGACAACTGACAACTGGACCTATGTATTGAAGAACATCTATGAGGATGATAATCTGGAAACCAAGCAAGTATCTGCTTTGCTACCTCATAAACCTTTTTGGTTCTTCTTTGTAATAGGATTCCACAATGTTGGGTTTATCCTTTGACCTTTGCTTCCCTGCAATTTTCTCTAGGTTGCAACCTAGCACTGTATCATATAACTCCTATCACCTTTATGTTTTTCACAATATTTAAATCAAGCAAGAAACATCCTCCCTTAGCATCTTAACCTATGTAGTTACGTGTTATTTAACTGAGACATGCTCTGAGAACTGTATCCTGACATGATCACGGAGTGCATTTACACAAACCTGCATGGTACAGCCTACTAAACACCTAGGCTTTATAATAGATATGTGCATTGCCTAGCTTGTTTTTTTCCTAGGTCCATAATGAATAAAACAAGATCAGTCAAACACATGAAAAATGATATAATCAAGGATCTTGGTAAAGACTGCTGTTATAACACAGCATAATGTTTGACAGTTAACTTAAAAATGAAGAATACAATCTAAAATAATGATGCACAGAATAGTAAGAACAAAAATGAGTAACATTCACTTATTGTCATTATCAAGTTAATTGTATGTGCTATGCTTTTATACCACTGGGTATGGTATAAATGCATTTATACTAGAATCACCACAAATATGAGGAATTTAACATATGGTACTGAGACTGTGGGGTAGCTAAGGAAGTCAAGAGCAGTTGGAATCATTTCTCCCTGGAAAGAAGTGAGAACTTTCCTAAATTTTACACTTTTTTCTTTCTTTCCTTTTTTGATGGTTGTATTGTTGTTTATTTGATAACTTAAAGTTCAACATCTCTTCTTACCTATTTGGTTAAGCGAAAATGTATAGAAAAGGAACAGAGATACTTAAACATTTTATTTAAGCTATGACTCTGTGGCCAAATAATTAATTACTAACTGTGGTCTGTAATAAATGCAAAAATTTTCTTTCTCACTTATATTACTGGTCTAATTTTACCTATTTTGCATTTCACACTACTAAACCAAGGTCAGACAGTATTTCCACACTGTCACATTTTTCAAGGAGGATGCGGATCTATGGAAGTTTTAAAACACTGTTGATGGGACTGCAATTTGCCATTATCTCTTGAGGTTTCTCATTTACTTTACCTGTGGGTTGGCAGCTTCACTTTAGAGAGAAACTCTATTAAAGAGAAATTCTTGCACATTTATAGAGGAAATATACAAAAGTGACCAAAGTACTATTCCTAAGGCTAAAAGCAACATAATTTGATTAATAAAAGAATGGGTTAATAAAGTGTATATTCATACGAGGACATGCTATCAGTAATAAATAACCACAGAGTAACACCATAGAAATATATAATTATAGGGGATAAAAGGTGAGTCCGAAAAGACTGCATGCGGCATGATATCTTTTTGTAACATTAAAAAACTGAAGAAAACAAACAAATAAATGTTAGTCCTTGAAATTCACTCAAATGTGACAAATTATTTTTCAAGTAACTCTAGAAAATGATGAATACAGAATTTTGGATGAGGGCCCTTGTGGATGGCAGAGCCAAGATGGATGTGCTGGCAGGGAACCCATCTGATTAGATGTAAGTTGTGTACAACATAGCAGCTTTTGTTTGGCGATGGTAAATTAGCAGGTGTTTATTATATTATTGTAAAAACACCAATTGAATAACTAACCAATAAAATCAAGCCATGCATGGAACACTGATGTTCACATCATGATGTGAGAATTACAATTTAGTTAGTACTGTGTATCTGAGGTCAAATGGAAAAGATTACTGAAATACATGATTCATAATTGCAGCATAAATGCAAAAGTTGTTAATTGTTCTCTGTTGTGATGATTAGATAATGCTATATTTTAGGTGAAATAGACTTAGTGTTTATGGTGAGAGAGTAGAGAAAAATATTTCTTATTTAGAAATGAGATAGTTTTCCATATGCATAAAATTTCTTTTAAAAGAGCTTATTTTGAAATTGAAGGGAAGAATGATTTAGTTCATTATCTGTTTGCTTATATTCAAGAAGAGTTTATTTGAATTTTATTTAAATAAGCTGTTCTGAGGCATATAGTATATAGTTAAAAGCAACAAATTTTTAGACTTTCAAATCAGACTTTACTAACCAATTTTTTCTGCCTTTTTTTTTTTTTTTCTGTATATTTTTATTAGGAACAATTTTGTGCATTCAGTCTCATCTTTGTTGCTTTAGTTAATTGCCCAAGTTTGTAGCAGCTCATTCTGCTTAAAAAAAAAGTCCATTCACCTTGTACTTCAGCCTCTTATCTGAATTCCCCTGTGATAATGGCAGATTTTAAACCATTTTGCAAAACTGAGTATTTTGTTCACCTTTTTATTCAGCACTCAACTCAAAGTAAATTCATTGTATGTTTATAGAACAGTATGAATAAAAAGCTGTTCCAATCAGGATGATATTGTATTTCAATAGGCATGTTATATTCATTTATGTGGAGGAATTACACTCACATCACCAGAATTTTGTTGATAGTCTTTTGCTAGATTGCAAGCATTTCTGTATTTTAAAGTTATCCATGATATTTTAAAATTATCCATATTCTTCATGTTTGTTTTCTTTAAAAATTTGATTCTCAAGGAAAAGGTACCTCTTAGCTGTTATTTTAATGCTATGTTGTTCCTATCAGAAATAGTGCAAGATCATTTGTATTAAAAGAAAAACAATTATATAGGTAATAACAAGGATATTTGTTCAACTATTCAGCTGTTATGTATTAGAGGGCCTGACTGATTGTTAGAATATGGAAATTCTTCTACACTGTTTATTAAATATTTGCTCATCTGAGCCTCTCAAATATCCCTTCAGTTTCCCAGACTTTCTCCAGGACTCTGAAATTACTCCCGACTTGCCACCAAAGGATTAATTTCCAGGAAAATGGTATTTGGCTTACTTTTTAACAGTGTCCATTATTATTACAATTAACATGATAATAAAATTATTGTTTAATAATTTTTACTATAACCCCTAGATATTTCTCTTTTGTTTTAGGAAAAATAGTTTACATTTTTGGAAAAAAGTTCGAAGATTGTTCAAATCCTCAAAAATGAGGTGCAATTAGCAAAGTTAGTTTGGGTTGATAATTGTAATTATTGTAATACAATCCGCAAAGGTTTTAGAATGCATTTTAGTATTTAAAATATAATACCTATGCTAAATTCTATATTATACTCCCTTACTTTTCTTGTATGTATTGCCCAAGAAGTAGATACTGAAACAAAACCAAAGGGAAATCATGTATTTTGGAATGAGATAGAGTATGGGGCAGGGAGGGGGAGAGAGAGAGAGAGAGAGAGAGAGAGAGAGAGAGAGAGAGAGAGAGAGACAGAATGACATAAGGAGAAGGGACATCCAAAACTGATACATAATGACACTAAAGCTTAGTCCCACAGAGAAACAGTAGGACTTGGGATACGGATTTAGCTGTACTGCACTGGAGAGCCAAGCATTTGAGGTATGTATACCGCACTGCTTGTTTTGGGTGGAATTCTGCTGCTGGAGGATGTTTATTCATTGACACCTCTGTTCTGTGAGCCCTAGAACAGAACAATCTTTAGGAAAAGCCTTGAGATGCAGACAAAACTAGGCTGGCATGTGAACATCCTGTCACCTGCAGTGACATGACTGTGAAACACACCTTGAGCAGTGACGGCAGGTATTTTATTATCATCAGAGTTGGGTACAATGTTTTGAAACCTTAAATTGCTCTTTTAATCTATCCTTACTGAAGATTCATTTTTCTTTGAAAAAAGAACTGTTCATTTTAGCCTTTCAGAGAGAGCTGGAAAACTTCTTTGTAGAAAGGTTACATTCCTTAAAATAAAAGGTTTCAGTGAATTTAAAATGGTTGAGGATTTAACTTGCTCTCCAATTACAAAATTGCCTTCTAAGTTCATTTCTAAGAAATATTTATTTCCTTCTGTGCAATTATCTATGCATTCAGCAGGTAATGGTCTATCTTTATTTTCCCAAATATTTAAAATCTGAATAATAGGGTAGGGTTTTCTCTCCTACTTTCTCCAAATATAGATGTTGGTAGGCAGAACATAACTTGTAATGATAAGAAAGTTCAGAGTTCACGTTAGACTGCAAGTTCAGGCAAGCAGATCATATACAGCCCTCATCAAAAGCTATTCTGGTTTCACTGCTGACATTGTTCTTTATAAGCTCAAAATAAATGTGTTCAGTGATATATCCAAAGCATTATAATGATTTCAGAAAACCTGGATCTTTTGGTTTAGATCTGAAATGCCCCTGAAGAAGTTTATATTCAGAGGTAGGGTCTGGAAGAAGGGGCAGTTCACAAGGGTATGACCTGAAAGGGTGATTCTTGTCTTCAGCTCGTCTTCCTCTCTCTGCTTACCAGCTACCATGGGCTAAGCAGCTCTTCTCTTCCATTTCCATACATCACACCTTTTTTGCCTTGGAGTCAGCTGACCATGGACCGAACCTACTGAAGCTGTGATCCAAAATAGACTTCTCCTCTATTGAGTTGCATATGTTGAACATTTTGTCCCATTAATGAAAAATCTAACTAACATAGAAAACTGATAGTAGGCAATGAACTGTTGTGTCTATATGTGACAGAGTGGCTTTAGTTTGTAAAAAAAAACTTTAGAAAGTTTTGAAAATGCCAGCTAGAAAGACCTTAGACAGCTTATAAGCTGAGCTCAATGGGAGATTCTGGTTGCAGCTCAGAAGAACAGAGTATTGGTATAAATGTGAACAGTAAAGATGAGGCAAAGGAGGTTCAGATTGGAAGGAATCCTGTATTGGAATCTGGACTAGACATTATGCATGTATTATTCCAGCAAAGAACTGGGTCTATGTCTGTCCATGTTCTAAGACTCTGTGTTAGGCTGATTTTCAGTGTAGCAGGTAATTAAAGGGATTTCAAGGTATCCCTACATTCAGGCTGTGGTATGAATATTTTTTGTATGATGAATAAAATAAAAATTACCTACCCAGGAATAAATACCATTACTGTTTATCATATTTAATTCTATTTAAACCTAACTGCCTTTATATTATTAAAGTAATATGTATGGGCACTTTTTATTCTATGACAAAATGCATTACTTAGGCTAATGATTCTTATACTTCAATATCCTTCAGAATCACCCAAAAGTTTTACTACAAGATGGATTTCTAGGCCTTATTTTTAGGCCTAGATATTTAGGCCTGTGATATTTAGGCTGCTGGTATGGTCTGAGGACCTCATTTATACACCCTAGATTTTGAACTTTTCCTATAATGTACTGAAGATAATGTTTTGTCTTCTGACTATGATATCAGTATGCGTGTGTGTTTGTGACTATTTGTGACTATTCATCCAGATGTGAATTTTGAGATGTGTATTAAACATCAATGAAACTTTAAAGAAAATTTCACAAGAGTAATTATAATGGCTTAATAATATTTTAACATTATCTATGCAGATGCAATACTTTCAGTATGATTTTGATTTAATTTGTTTCTGATTTTCCAAGGTATTAATTTTTTATGGAATTTTAGATTATTCTATAATTATGCAAATCCAGATAAAATGGATATAAATATCTCAGCACTGTGGATATTAATGCCATAATAATCTTCTCAAAATTATAGTAATTCTTATTTGTTTAGTTAATGTATGATTGCCTTCTTTGAATCAAAAATAATGTATGAAAATGTTTCTACATTGTTTTGGCACTTTTTATTATAGATAGCATGATTAAAATGAATAATTTACCTATGTAGTTTTCTTGTACTGTATTTACAGAGCTTGAGTCATAGCATTTTGCAGAAAAAATACCTTTGAATACTTCTGCGTAGCTTCTACCTAGGGAAAATCCCAGATTTTACTTTAATTTTGAAGACTGGTAACCAATAAGATAACTTCTGTAGACCTGATCATTTTTATACTTTCAAAAATATTTCTTGCAATATTGTACTTTTATTAGAAAAAACTGAGAAAAGTTCTCATTAATTCCCTTGTTCTTTCTTCATTAAAATAAAAATAATACACCATTTTGTGGGAATTAGAACTATTATTATGGGGTAATGGCACAGAAAAATAAGGTCATCATAGCTTCACTAAATAAACTTCAAAGAATTTAACCATTATTGAGTTAAAAAAATTTTAAGACTCTTTACTGAAAAGTAGATATTACATTACAATCAGATTGTCTTTATTTCTCAATGTATATTTAACACATAATACATATATGAAATCAAGTACCCTTTTCTGTGTGTATGTTTTCTGTGTGTATGTATAATTTTCTTGGGGTTCTTGAACTTGCATACAATACTGCTATAAACTGAAAGAGATTTTCAATACATGTCACTTTTTATGTTCAGAAATGTCTACAAATATGGTAATAAAAATTCTGTATCTTTCCTTTTTTTCTTTCTAGTGAAATCCACAAGTATGACAAGTAGTTAGCTGTCTCCATATAATGCAATAATTTCCAATGGTTCATGATGAGATATTCAGGGAAGTACCTTTACACATGCCTAGATAGGAGGGAATGCAGTAAGTATAATGAGCAAATGAAACATTAAAGAACCTGACACATTGAAAGTGCCAACAATGACTTATCCAAGTATGTCAAAGCTAACACTGATCACTCTTACTTGGAACACATTTCTAGGTCCAAAGACAAAGGGTCACTGATGGGGTACAGTTGCTGGCTTTATTTCTTATATGTTTGGTAAATAGTTCGTAGGTAAATAACAGTCTTACAGTTTGAAGATGAGGGAAAAAAGACAATACAATGTGTTCCCCACCCATTTTTTACATCTTTCTTTTTATGGATGTTGGCCCTTATTTTGAAATTTGAATTTATTTTAATTATAAAATAGAAAGCATTTTGCACAGATGTATATAATTTTGAGATCTTTCAATATTCTGTTTCTCCCTTTTCAGCATTTTTCTTGTTTGTTTTTGTCATTCTTTTCATATTTACAATTAAAATTTGGTCTACTGATTCACACAGCTGCTAAAACATAGAATTGTACACAATAATTAGAAGACAGTGAGATCTCTTTGAAAGAACTTCATTATGCCTTGTGTCTATTCCTCTCCAGCCACTACTGTTTTAAAGTTTGGAAAAGGTGTTTGATATGAATTTTGACATCATTAAAAGTCTTGAAAAATGTAAAATGCAGTTATTTAAAAAAATACAATGCAAGACCAAGGTGAGAAGTCTGCAGCAGATAATTCAGTAAAGAACCACAGGTTTGATTTACTAACATTTTAAAAAATATACAATGTATACATATATTAATATATCAGATGTATATATTATATAAGTTTTATATGTGTGTATATATATATACCATGATACAGTTAATCTAAAAGCATCACTGAATACTTCATGGCAATTACGGTCTTAAATGTCAGTGAGAGGATGTGTTGATTTTTAAGGAAAACCAAAGTGACTTTCGCATCTGAAGAGCCAATGAAATTCTACATCTAAGGGGTTTTTGTCTCATGAGTGCCAAACTGGTTAAACTTGCATATGTTTCCTTTGTTGTATCAAAAAGTTAGAAATTGCACATGCCTTTAAAACATTTTAAGAAATTGCTTTTAAAATCTAGTGCTTGCATCTATATATGATACTCTTAAATTTGGCTGGTAGGTGATCTCAACTAATAAAAATGGATTTTTCCATCTCTCCTTGTCTGTTTTTTAAAATATAGTTTAACTTTTAACATTGGTAAGTTAAGTGTTCAAGTATATAGACAAAATGTAAAAAATAATGAAGGTTTTTAAACTAAAAGAATATAAATATAATTAAAATTTGATATACTTGATAAGGAAATATTACACTTGAAAAAAAGAGTCACTTCAGTCTTATTTCACTGCTGACCCTTAAACTGTTGAAGACTTCTCATTAAAATATATCCTAGAAATCAAGTAATCTCACATCCTTCCCTCTGCTGATTGATTAACTGATATTCATAAGCAATATTGGTCTCCGGCCCTCTTTACCAGAGGAAAACATTTGTCACTGTGTTATCCTCTTTTGTACAGCAGTCACAGAACACTACCTTTCAGGTAACCAGGAAATTCACCACTTACTGCATATGTATCTTTTAATATGATCAATGTTTTAAGTGACCACATGCATGCATGAGGAACATTCATGAGGCTAGCAACAGTAAGCTATAGCAGATTATTTGATCTGTTAAGGTGTGTTTGTGTGAAATTATGATGATAGAGCACATAATAAAAGTAATTAAATGCTAATAAACATGATTATAATTTTGCAGAATTGCTTAATAGCCTGTGCTATTTCTGGCTAAGTTTAAACACCAATCTTTTTCTGTCCAGTCACCTAAACAACATGATCAAGTACCCACCACAAACCTATGAATACATAATATTCACAGATAAAAGTAGGTATAAATTCCAAATTAAATAAGCATTTTTGCTGACTTGGCAACCAGGACTTTAAAAAAAGCAGCCATGAAAAATCTAAAATAAATCAGAGAGTAGCAGGAAGTAGATTTCATCTCCTTTTCTTATATTTCTGCCCAAGCTAAGAGTCAACACCAAGATACAGAATGGATGAAAAATGAGATGACATTTCATGGTGAACATCTCAGATCTCCTTTGTTAAGACAAAGATATCTAAAAGGTTTCCACATGTACACTTTTTTCATAATGATTTTGAAATGTTTATTTTGACAGCATGTGACAAAGTAAATTTTTCTGGAAAACTAGTCTTAATCATCCCTTTATAGGCAAGGCACTGCTAGGAATAAAAAGCAAAGATAACACTACATGGTGCTCCCTTTTGTGATTCCTATCATTGCTACAGCCCCCAAAAAACTACTGTGTTCAGCTTCAACCAGCTGAAAGTAGATCCTTTCTTTATTGTACACAGGTCCATCTTTCTTAATTTCATTTCTAAGTTGTAATTAATGTTCAGTACCCCAACACTGACTACAAATAAATGCCTAGATGGAGATATGCAATAAATCTTCATTTAACATGCCTTACCTGCTGGATACCAAACATTGTACTAGATGCCAACAAAACGTTGAAAAGAAATGAACACTGAGACCTTTCTCTAAGCGGTGTTGGCCACACTGTAAGAGAGACTGCAGACTCAGAACTAAAACAAACAGACAAATGAATGGAAAAACACAAATGTGAATCAACAGGTCTGAGGGGAGCACAAATTCTCTGAAGTGTGGCTTTATTGGTATTGAAATATTGGAAGACTAACAGATCTCACTGTCTTTATATCAAGTGATGGTTTATTCAGATCGATAAACCCACACATTTACGGAAATGATTTGCACAACAAATATGAAAGCTCCTTAAACAGTATCTACTGGGCTGATTGCAAGTGGTGCATTAAAAACCTCTGGGTGCCCGCATGAGTCATTTCTAAAGTGCTGCTGTGAGAAAGGAATTGCAAACTGATGCTTTTTGAGTGAGTGCCTAGTGTAGGGCTCAGCCTCTCACTCAAAGAGGAAGATGTCACTTTAAGATATCAGCAGGTGAGGTGTGTGTTACCAGCAGAAAACTGGTCAGGAAGAGGCAATGTTCCTCTGGTTCCACGTATGTTTGTGTGTTTTCTGGGTGGTTGTTTTCCTGTGCATCGGGAGGGGTGACTGTTTCTTTTCTCTTCTGCGGGTCAGTTAAGAACTCTTCTAAAGCCCTGTGCACTTTATGGATTTTAACAATGATGTTTTCAGTTTCCTAGCCCAGGATTTCAAAGCATCTTATTCAGAGCATGAGTGTCCTTGCTCGGTGAAAGCCAAGAGCAGTCTCAGGACAAATCCAACACGGGGCTTTGGTCACTGGGCTCGTGCTGCTGCTGTCATTCAGCATTTTGTGCTCTCTCGTGCTAGGCATATGGCAGCAAGATGGCATCGTGGTTTCTTCTTTCAGCATCTTTGTCCCTGGAGACAATACAGCCTCCTTTGAAAACATGCTGTGAAGAAGGATGGGTCTCTAGGGGTGCCAGTTCTTTGTTTATCCATGGAACCAAAGAATTGTCTTTCCTCTCCATTGTTGCCTTTCAATAATATTGCTGAAAGGGCTGGCGAGCTACATGACTGGGTATTTTCTTTCATGAACACACAGCCCCTTGTCTGGCATTGGTTACTCTGGGACCCACATCTCCTCTCTCTCCACAAAGTGTCTTCAAGATGCCATGACTTCAGATTTTCTTCCTTATGTTAAAACTCTGAAGGGTAGAGGTGTAAAATCTCGTGTGCCTGAAGGCTCTCGTTGTGAGTGTGTTGGCATCACCACCATGCAGGAAAAGGGTGTAGAAACAGACTGTACAGATGCTGTGTCTGTCTTCGTGGTGCCAAACGAATCGAGGGTACCCTGCCACCAGGCTTTCTATTTCTGGATGGCTTAGCTATTTTGGCTGGTTTAATTTTTTTTTTAAAACAAAATATCATGCTGTTGGTGATAACTGACCTAAATCCTGTGTGGTCAGTGAGATGGAAAATGGCTCATACGCTCCTTTCTAGCCAGGCAGCTCAGGTTTGCAAAGCGAGCACATTCTTGAGTCACATGCCCGCAAGGTAAACACTTCAAAAAAGTGATCTGGATATCTGAAAATATGTAGAAAATACATGGCATTAATGCCTTTGTTTTAAATATATCTTTAATTACATGCAAGTTGCTCATGTCTCCTGTCCTGACTCCCAGGTATCTTACGCTCATGAGAACCCCGACCTCTAGACCGTAACAGCAAGAGAGGTCCCTCTATGGGAACAGCAGCAATAAAAGCACCGTATTCTAGCCCATCATAGTTTGCTTTTCTTTTTTCCCAGCATTTTTCAAAGGTATCTCATGAGTGCTGATGAATTCTCTGCATTTTCCTGCCTTCCTGTGGTTTTCTTTCTTCTGTCTTTCTCTGGCAACTGCGGTTTGATCCAACAGGCTGTTGCACTGTGGCTACTTGCTCTGTCTGGATGGCTTTCCGTGGCGCCCCAGTCAGAGGCTGCTTCCAGGCTGTGAGATAGGGGCCAGCAAGGCCCTTCTGACTCGGTGCTTTATTTGAATGAATGACTATTTAGAAGACAGCAGCCCCGTGTGCCTCACGTTTTCCTACAGTTCAGACTTCCAGTTGATGAGAAGTTCAACAGCAAACTCCAGTAAAAATCACACCGCCCTTCAGGGCAGACCTCTCCTGCCCTTTACCAAACTTCCTCTTCCTCTAGGATGAGTTCTTTCCCAGGGGGTCATGCTCTTCAAAGAGCGAGTAAAGAGTAAGTGCAGTCAGCTTGCTTTTCTCTTGTTCCTTAGCTTTATTCCCTCATGGGGAGGTGAGAGAAAATAAAAAGTAAAGTAAATTAAAATTGAAAAACTGTTATTTAGGGTTCCTAAATTCCAACTATTCCCTTTTGCCTTTGATCAGTATTGTTTTCCAAAATATGCATTGTATAGCATTTTTAAAGACCTCGATTGTTAACCCAGGTGGCGAAGCAGTGTAAATACCTTGCTATTAGAGTGGAGAAGTAACAGGAGTGTGAAGAAAAATATTTGTACCACTGCACTGCTCAAATATTTAGGGCCGTGATAATATCAAAAGTAGTTTTGAAATTCAAGGATTCAGATGAAGATTTGAAAGAAAGTCCAACTAAAGCCTAAAGAAAAATCAGTTTTAATAAAATCAAAATCAGGTAATAATATTCATTAATACTCTTTACATGGCTGTAAAATGTTTTAAAATACTTACAACAAGAATGACATACTCTGTACTGTTTTAAGAATAAGACCATACAATTCAGAAAAAAAGCAGGATAATCTTAGACCTAGGGGAAGCTTGTCTCCTTTAGACACTAGTCATAAGCAGTATACAAGTCCTGTTATTTTAGGAG
The DNA here is from genome assembly GCA_004027455.1 of Hydrochoerus hydrochaeris. NCBI lineage: Eukaryota > Metazoa > Chordata > Mammalia > Rodentia > Hydrochaeridae > Hydrochoerus > Hydrochoerus hydrochaeris. Next base: position 46,916 of record PVLA01004753.1, read on the forward strand.
ACAGTTGTAGGTATATACTGAGAAGTAAGTTTTTGAGGAGAAATTGGTTGCTTACTAACTCTCCAAGATCTGTTCTCACTTTTTTCCAGAGCAGCTGAATGCCTGATTTTTAGCTGGGTGCGTGGCCTGCAGGAATAAAAAACATTTCCTAGCTCTTCCTTGCAGCTACTTATGGTTCAAGTAATATAAACAAGAATATAATATATGATTTCAAAACAAAAAATTCACCTTCTAAAAGGGTTGAATCTTAATACACTATAGTGTATTAAGAAATCTTATAATCCAACAATAAAAATAATCCAATTTAAAAAGTAGGCAAAAGACTCAAATAGATATTTTTCCAAAGAAGTAAAGATAGCCATTAGGTCCATAGCAATGTACCCAACATCACTTATCATTAGGAAATTGCAAATCAGAAGCTCAGTGAGATAGCCCCCATTAGGAGGGACATTATCTAAAATATAGGAAATATCAACAAAAATTAGCAGTGATGTTAGTAAATGATCAGAACACTTGTTAACCTTTAGCGGGAATTTAAAATAGTGTAACCCTGGTGGAAATAGTAATGATGGCTCTTCCAAAACTTAAACCTAGAATTACCATATAATGGAGGGATTTCTCTTTGAGGTAAACCTACCTAAAAGAACAAAAAGCAAAGACACACAAATATTTGTACACCAACACTTGTATAGTCACTATTTACAATAACCAAAGGTAAGAAGCAACACAAGTACCCATTAGCAAATGAGGAAGACATGCTACATATGCCAAAATAGAATACTATTCCATCTTAAAGAAGAAATTCTGACACGTGCTGCTACGTGAATGGGCTTGAGAAAATTATGATAAGTGAAATAAAACAATCCTAAAAGGGAAGCTATTGTAAAAATCTACTTATATGAAATATCTAGAAGAGTCAAATACAAAAAAGACGAATATAGAATAGAGATTACTGGGGTACTATGGGTACATGTATAGCAATTCTATAATTCCAGTTACATCTAGGGTTTTTTTTAGGAGATATTTTAAGATTTGTAAGTCTTAATATAAAAAATCTTTTCACAGTTTTTAGAACTGTTATTCATTACTCCAAAGAGAATGCTTTCAGTCTGTGAAAGGTAAATATCAAAGTAGAAGATAAACCCAGTCCTTTACCTGGGAATTTATTTTTCATTTTCTTCCATCCTGTATGGAGCCCTCATGGTTGGACTCTGACCCTTCCTTCCCCTTATTTCATCTCCTGAGGTTGCATTCTCAGGCTTACTAGGAAGGGCAAGAGCTGAGGAATGATGGAAGTGTTCTGATAGTGACCATAAGAAAAGAAAGACAGTCTTCACTACATAGTTGTAAGGGAAACATCTTAACCATGCATTGAGATTCTGGTTTTACATGATTCCTGTTAGATCAAACAGGTGCAGCTGGGCATATGACCTGTCTGAATAATTTTTCTCACTGCTGAGACAAAATTCCTGACACCCAAAGTTTAAGGGGGAAAGGTTTACTTAACTCACAGTTTGTAAAGGTTTCAGTCCATAACTAGCTGATTCCAAAGCAGAGTGGCTTGGCAGAGGAGAAAACAGTTCACAGCAGGCAGAAGATACCAAAAGCAAGCAAGCAAATAAGCAAGCACGCAACTAAGATTCCTTAGCAGTTTATTTCTGCTGCTATTTTACTCTATCTAGGATTAGGACAGTGCCAGATCAATCAGTGGACTGATTTAGTAATCACCCACCCTTAGTCCTAGCACCCTTAATCTTAGCATTGCACCACGAATCAGTCACACTCCAGATTCAGCCAAAGCCTCGTCTATGACTGCATGAGGCTTTATTTAGGGAGACATCTAGACACAAGCCTTAACAAAACCCCAACTCATAGGGCTGGGGATTTAGTTCAGCGGTCTAAGTGCCTGCCTTGCAAGCACGAGGTCTTGAGTTTGATCCCTGGTACCGATAAAACAAATGACAACAATGACAAAAAAAATCTCACCTCATTCCATCCATTTGCATGTTAATTTCCCAAATAATTATGTCTTAATGCTGAAAATACAAAAATGGATAAAGCAAAGTTCAGAAATAAATAATTCAGAGGATTTAAAGATTAACCAACAGAATAAATATTTCTGTTAAAAAATACACATAGTAAAAGACAAGAATTATTCTTCAAAGCTAAGTCTGATCAATTCCAGGTAGTAAAAAGAGTCAAGAATGAAAAATGATGACTTTGGTTTTGGCCTCACAAAATTGTAAGTGTCTAGGTGACATCAGGGGAAACAGTTGCATAGGGAAGTGGCCTTGTGGGTATAGCACTCAGAAGATAGGCCAATGCTGACCGTATAGATTTGAAATTCACAGGATGAAGGAAGGTATTTGAAGGTCTTGAAAACTAATAGGGAAAGGTCAGTAGCATCAATAATCAAGGGATATTGGAAATGAAAAGTGGAAGCCAGAGTGAAGAAACAGGCAGAGATTTCAGAAAGAACTTGTGATAAGGACAAGAATTCAGAATTAAGAAGGACATTTACAGAGATAGATCTGACACTAAGCAGGTGCCATAGAGAGATCAAAACTGAGGCATCAACAACGGTTACTGGGTCGAGCTTTGAGACAGGTATTGGTAAGACATGGAAATTCAGACGGTGGCTATGGAATGCCAAGGATCATGGCAATGAGTGGAGGAAAATCGAAATGAAATTAAAATTAGGAGAAGCATGGCTGAAAAAAGTATCCTTTCTATTTTTAAAAATGTGGAAATGAGTATGTGTATATGTTGGGAAGAAACCAGTAGAGGAGAAAAGATCAAATGCACATAAGAGGACAGAGCTAATGAAACAAGGTCCCAGCGGTCACCTGTCTGGGACCTAGTGGTTACATGTTCCCCCTTGCACACAAGACATTGGTTGAAGGAACAATTCAAACAGATGAGCAAGCATCACCGATGCTATTGTGAATTTATCCAGCCACTTTCAGATTGTGTATTTGTAGAGACCTTGGCAAAGGTGACGAATTTATTTTTCCAGTCACATTAGCAAATAAGAAACAAGTTCTTGAGTGCCACTGAAGTTCTTCCAAATATTCATTCCTTTAAGTAGAACAAATCTCTGGTTTTCTCTGGTACTGCCAAAATCCCTTGACTGACACGTTGAGAATGTTCAACCTCTCTCACTTCACTGATCATCCAAAATGAGCTACAGCTTCCTCCTTAGCAGAGCTGGGATTATCTTCGCAGTTACTAAATCAGACTGAAAATCGAGACTTCGCTGCAGTATTTAAATGTTCAAATCTCTCAGGTCTTTTTCTCTTACCAATAATCTATACTACCTTTCGAAAAATGGTTGTGTAAAGTCCACCGATCATAAATAATATTGCTCTGCTTTTATTCAAAGCAAAATCCATAATAGGCTGGCTAGTTGGCTATTCAAGTGCACAATACTTAACCAGTGGCTGACTTCATTTGGACAAGTGTGAATATCTGTAGATTGAAGACTCTGTTGTACTTTTATGCATCACTAATACTATAATGTGAGGATTATTTGCATTATTGTGCCTACAGACTATAAAGTTTTCTTTAATGTTTGATATTTCTGTGCCAGAGTGGTTTGTGACATCAGAGTGAATGTTTGGGCATCTGAAATTTGACTCATTCTCTGAGATGAAATACAATGTGCTTCATCAGCTGTAAGCCTTGCTGCAGCTCTTACTGAAAGCCTAGCTTTCTTTGGAAGCTTCAGAATGGGTGGGACATCTTCTAAACCCACATCCTCCTCCACATACAGCTGCAGTGAAATTGCTGATGACTTGGCGATGCACCCCAAGACACCCTGTAGGCTGGAATGCTACATGGGCCTGCCCCCAAATCCAGGTTCTAATTAATAAAATGTACTGAATAAAAATATGATTGAGTTGATCTAAATCATAATTTTGTTTTGGAAAGTTACAAAAATATATCAGCCTAACGTGGTGAGGTGCTAACTTCCTGTGATAAGTCTCCCGCTAACTTGAAAGTCTTGATTCTCAGCACATTTAGTATCAGAAAGTTCTGTCTTCTCTTATCCTGAGGAAACCCCATTTCCTCAGAACATCTGGAGGGGTCTTGTCTGGTTTGTCCTTTCAGTGGATAATTTTCTTTCTCTTCTTCAAATTTTTATGGATTTTTTTGCCCCCTTTTTGACATTTATCACAATATGGGATATAACAGTACTTTTTAAAGAAAAAAAATTACCCTATTTTCTTGCAGTTTACCTGAAGGGAGCAGCTGCATATAATTTACTACCTACTACAGTGCCTAACACTGTGCTTTGCTCAAAGATGGCAATTAATAAATGTTTGTTAAACTTCACCATCGCTACTTAAATGGGGCAGCAATATGTTAATGGACTTTGGTGGAAAACCTGCTGGCCAGGGTTTCTTTAGCTTCTTCATAACCCTCAGCACTAAGGGGCTTTTGGTAATGGAGACTCAAGTCTCAGATTGGTGGTTGTGGAAAATTGCACTGAGAGAAGTAACAGGGGGAGCCCCACAGTGGCTTTCCTAGCAATGTCTCTTTAGAGTCCACTGCAAGTGTCACAGCTGTGATGGTAGTTTGGGGCACAACAGTGAAGCTGAGGCAGATGAACGTGGCTTCTCTCATCAATGGCTCTCACTCAGGGCACCTGCCTGGCAGAGACTGATAATGGCTGATAATGCGCTAATGCCCATGCCATTTGCCACCTTATCATTCACTAAGTAGACAGGCGTTGCAGCAAGGGAAATTTAACCAAGTGGGGAGGACCTACAGGGAGCATTGTGTGCTTTATAAATTAAAATGTCTTCTTGGAGGAAAATAAATCCTACTATCCCTTAAATAATAGAATTCCATTTCCAGTTAAGACCTGTCAGTGTACCTGGAACATGTAAGAGCTGATGAGTTAGGATTGAATGAAATAAGTGAGAAATTTGTAATCTTATTACAACAAAACATACCCATTATAGCCAAACAGATAATCATAACCAAATATATAAGATTAAATGGGCTAATATCTACCTGTGTGAGTAAAGCGTGAGACAAAGCACATTCAAAATCAATGCCAGATATTGTATTTGTCACATTATGTACCTAGCAGATTTTAAAATCTGAGCAATAGCATTCTATAGCAACAACTGAATTTCAGCAACATTTAAAACATATTTTAAAAAGCATTATCACTTCATTTACTAAGAAAAAATGAATCAGGCACTCTATAAAAATTTTCAACATCCATAGAATTTATGAGGCACAATAAAATAACCTTTCTGTGTTTGAAACCAAGAATGTAAAGATAAATACGTCTGTTACCAATTGCCTATTACACATAATAAATTAAAGTGTTTTAGAGAATTGCATAGTTGAGAATATTATTCTATCAAACACTAGGCTTTGGAAAAGTAAAATTATCTAGGAGATAAAATTATATCTGTATTTTAAATCTTCCTTATGTAGTTCATTAATTATTAAAGATGGATGGTTTTATTAGACTCTGAGACTATGTTCAAGATGCAGAAATATCTTAGGGAAATATGTTGATCAGTTTTAACCACTATTATTATCCAAGACAATTTGACCAAGAGATATTGAAATTAGTAGTGCTATAAAATGTAATATTTTCATGTTACCTTTGGTTTGGCAATTTAAAAAATTATAAAGTTAGAAGAGAAAATGTCTCAACAGTTATCAAACTCAAGCTTGAAGAAGAATCACCAGGAGTACTTCTTTAAAGTGTAAATCACTGAGATGTATCTGCATAAATTCAAGACTTGAGTGGTATTCACTTAAACCAAGAGCTGTATAAAAATATGCATTAGAAGAATCAGCTTGCTGTTATACTATTTCAAAACACATTATTATTATGTTAACTTGGCTTAATAAATATTTTCTTCTTACCAAAGGACAAGTAAGGCTAATGAAGCTGAAAAGGTAAAAACAAATTTCTGGTCCTAGTGGTTTGAGAGGCATTTAGTACCATCAGATTCTAAAGGAATACACATCCCAGGTGAAGGTTTTAGTTATCCGCCATGCTGGGAGAGGAATTATTTTCCAGTTTTGAACACAGACCCTCACCTGCTTTTGGTAGCCCTGGTTATGAAAAATAACCTTGCTCAATAATATCTTCTTGTGAGTATGGTAGAAAAATTCAGATGACAGTTCTACAGGCAGGTAGATGTGTTTCACAGTGAGCCAATTATGTGTGATCTGGGTTTCATTAAGCTTGATAAAACTATAGTGGTTAATGTGAAGTGTCAATTTGATTAGCGTTTTGAACTCTCCCAGGGGATTGCACCTCTTGTGTCTAGGTGGGTCATGGAGGCATGACCTTGAGGTCTGTATCTAGTCCCTTCCTCAGTTTTCTCTGTCACTATTTCTCTGCTTTGCTCCCCAGCCACTATGAATTAAGCCATTTTGCTCCACCACACCCTTCCATTCTGATGTTCTGACTCAGAGCCAGCTGGCCATGAACTGAACCCACTTTAAATGTGAGCTGAATTAAAACTCTCTTCCTTTAATTGTGGGTGTGAGGCATTGTATTCAGAAATAGAAAAGGTGACTAATAATGTTTTTAACTGAGACTCATTCATGTACCATATTACTCATTTTGATAAAGTATATAGTTTTAATATCATTGGTATTGTACTTAAGTCATGAAAATATCCTCACTATCTAATTCCATCACATCTTCATCATTGTCTTAGTTATTTTTCTCCTTGCTGGGGCAAAACACGTGATACCTACAACTTAAAGAGAAGAAGTTTATTTTAACTAATGTACTGATGAGCATAGCATACTCATGATCCATTCACCTTCCAAACATGAGGCTTTGTGGGAGCCGTGGTAAACAGAAACATGGAAATGACACCCAGCATTTGAAGGCAGGTTTCTTTTACGTCGATGGGCACCAATTGTGATTATTGCCGAGATATCAGGCCCTGATCTCTGATGGTGTAGGCCTTATATGGGATAAGCATGCAGGAAGTACAGAGGCAGAATGGCTTGTCAGTTGGGGAATGGCTTGTCAATGTGCATCTGAGTGACCAACCATTTCTCAGAGACAGTAGCAACAAGAACTGGAACAGGAACTATTACTTAGGCAACCAACAAATTGAAGTATACTGGTTGGGGGTGCATTTTCTGTTACCAGGGGGACACCTCCAATTTGAATCATAGCACTCACTCTGAAAAGAAACTCTGTGTCCATTAGCAATTGCACCCCACATTCCAGTTCTTTTGTCTTCTGGCAAACACAATCTACCTCTGTCTCTACGGAGTTACCTATTCTGGACATTTCATACACAGGGAATCATGCAATATAGGGCACTTATCTAGCATTTTTCACATATCACAGTATCAAATAATCATATTGTACTGTAGCATGAAGCAATATTTATATATCGGCAAGCTGTTTTTTTATTAAGAACTTTACACATGATCATGAAGAGGTAATCTTTACTATTATCTGCTTTTTCTTAAACAAAATGACAGTTCACAATGAGTATTTATTTATTAGTACTTGTTACTTTTGTCTTCTCATTCAATTTGGTTCATCCACAAGACCAAATTCAGGCAATGGCATTTCAAGTGAAATAATCTAAACTTTTTGGTAAAAAGAATTGGCTCATAAAAAGAAGAAAAAAGATCTTATTTTGCTACTACCTCCATTTTTTCCCTAGCTTTAGGCTGGGTCTATATAATTGATTCTTTCACATTGACTGTTGAGAATTTCATCAGTTCTTTGTAACCAACATTAGTGACAGAACCCAAAACAATGTGGCCTACAGGTATTGAAGTTGGTAGCTTATGAAATGTAACTCACATAAAGCAACCAAGTAACTGTTTAATAATGAACCCATTGGTAGGCCAAGGAAGGAAACAGCCACGGAGAATGCAGTCATTTGTGAGATGAACAAATTTCTCAATGTCAACTGCATCCATGAAATATTGTTTCTCCTGGTAACAATGTTCCAAGTCAATTGTGGGAACTAACAGATTTATAGATCTAGTTAGCTAGGTGAATATGACGTGAGTTTAAAGTTATGCCGATTGACTTGAAGCATTTATTTTTTCCTAGGTTACCTACTTTAGGGAATCAAATATAAGGAAAAAAAATTAGAGGTAAGGATAGCAGAAACAAGAAAAATAAAAATTCATGTATCCAAAATTAGTAACTTGCAAAGAAGTTTTATCCTCTATGGAATAAGCTTTGGATAGGTGCAAGGAGAGAAGATAAAAACTGTTACTGTCCTTGACTCCAGAGAGTGAGGAGTTAAAGCAAATTTTCCAGTCTCTAAAACTATCACAAGTAGTGTTGTGTGCCTATGTTATAATTCACTAGCAGGTATAGCTGAAGAAAATTTGTATTTTGAGAAGTGTTGCTTTTTTGAACCTAGCAAATAAGTACAGATTATTGCTACGACTACCATTGATCTGGCAGATTTTAACTAATCAGTTTCTGAAAAGGAAAAAAAAAAGTCTGCTGGCATGCATTTTCTAAAGATTTTTGAAAAGGAGCTTTGTAAAAAATAGTAATGGTATTATCAGCATAAATTTAAAGAAAACTGCTAAAGGAAATTTGATGAAAATGGGTTTCTGGGTTTCTTTTGCTACCCTATGGCTTAAGCTTTTTTTCTTTTTCTGTTTCATTAAACAGAGCAGTGTAAAAAAACACGAAGCTCAAAAGTAAGGTTTTTTCACCCATCAAAATTCATGTGAGTATTAAACACTGGTAGAGTCTGAAATGAGGACAGACAGTCACTTAGGCAGCACATACTGCAGAAATATCCCATAAAGACGCAAGTGTCTGCATTAATCCTCTGAGGAGGACAATCCGTAACCTTTTCTAATAAGGACTCGAGCATCTACAGTGAACATTAAATTTCACTGCAGCCCTGTTTGCTGTCTATTTGCAGTATTCATCACGGCTGAGATGTCAATGCCCTGAGACTTTCGGAATCTTGCAACCATAGTTCACAGAGAGGGAATATTCTGAAAGGCATAGGAAGCTTGTTCACCCCCACATTTTGGCAACCTTAGAACCATTAGGACCCTATTTCTCTTTCATTATGAAAGCAGAGCAGCTGTTGAGCAAGGAAGGTTAACAAACCTTGGAAAAACATTAAAGTTAATTTGTTTTTAGGGCTTTCCTAAGACCGGAAGTTGCAAGATTATTTTATATGGATCCATTAGTCTTTCAATAGTCAAATCTTCAGAGCTGCTTATAAGATTTACTCTGGGTTTTAAGTAGGTGTTACCAAGGGTGGGCATCTGCTTAACTGGCATTTGAAGTCACTGGAGGCCTTATGGGCCTCTAGTGATGGGTTGGCTTAGAAGACCTTTGGACTAATGACCTGTGTAGATACTTGAGAGCCATGAAATCTCAGTTCAGCTCTTGACATTTAAAGAGCCTTTGAAATTAACTGGTGAACAGGGTCTATGTTTATACAGAATCAAAACAACTAGATTGAGAGAAGAAAAGTGCATGTAGAAGGTTATTTGGGCGAATTTAAACTTATAATTTAAAGTAATAAATTTAATCCACCAAATATGAGTAGACAGGTTGAAAATCTGTTAGGAAAGGGCTTTAAAATAGTCAAATCTATTTTTTTCCTACTTTCAAAACTACATTCTCATCTTTGAACCTCAATTTGTTCATCATGACATTGTTATAATAAGTGTGAACTTTAGATTTAATTTGAAATTAAATATACTAGATTAGATAGCAAGATTCAATATAGACCATACCATATTGGAACTTGGGTCACTGGGAAAACAGGCAGCAAGCATGCCACTCTGGTAAGTGGCTGTGGCCTCCCAAGCCTCAGTCTCCCCAGGGCGAGAACCATATCAGCGTTTCTTGAGATCTGCGCCATGTTGGATCTTGGGGCGCTGGGAAAACAGGCAGCCAGCTCACCGCCCTAGTGGACATCTGTGAGCCTACTGGTGCACGGGCTAAGAATCAAACATCCATCTCATCCTCCTCCCCTGCTAGCAAGTGAGAGCTGGAGATCTGAGCATCTCTTGCAAGTTTGATTATATGCAATATAGCAAATAAAGAGGGTTTTCTTCTGCTATCTCTTTGAAAGTAAATATTTTATCTCTGTTTTGCTCTGTTCAGATCAATAGTATTGCTCTATTCAATATTCTGTTTTTATAATTTTGGTATTCTCTTCAATATTGCTCTACCTGATTGAAGGAACAACTATTGTGAAGAAAACCAGATATACTATTGTACCTATTGCTTTTATCCCAATAACCTGCTGTGAGGTTACTGTGATCACTGATGTCTCCTCCATTCTTAAGCTGCTTAGTGTTCTCAGAGTAGGATGCTGGCCAACTACTTGCTGCCTAAGCATTAGAGAAAAAAAAAATCCTTGTTAACTAGGAGTGAACATGACTAACATTGACAAATACAATCTGTACCAATTTCACTGCACTGCCTCAGTTGGCTTTGTCCTGTCTTGTTCTGCTGTATTTTACTACCTTCAAAATAAATAAATATAATAGTAAATAAGAAAAAAGTAAATAACAACAACAAAACAGATCAGTAAGGTACTGAGCAACCCGAAACATGATATAACTAAACATATAATGGACTTAAAAAGCAAAAGAAGAAAAAGAAATTGCTCTAAGGGACATAACTGCATGTATGTTTAAGTGTGTTGCTAAGTTTTTGTTGGATCATTGAACAGAATTATTTGCAGGCTCACTGTTTGAATGTCCATTTTGTATGCTTTAATTTTGTAACTTGAACAATTATATCTAGAAGATAATATGTAATTTATTAACTACTGATTTCTTACTGTTCATTTTTTTGAAATTCTATATTGTTTCTACCCTTTTTTCTGTTTTGCTGTTTTTCCCCTCTTTAAATAAAATTTAAACAAAATATTAAATATAGAAAGGTCCTAGCATCTTAACACTTACATATTTGGTGCTCTAATTAATTGTGTTGAAGACCATATGGATGGACTGAGGCGTCTGTGCATTTTCAAGAAATGTTAAAAATATTTTGTATAGAAAAGATAGAATGCTTTTAACATTTATGGGATTAAATCTTAAGTAGTGGAATTGTTGACACTGTGCCAAACAAGTAATAAGGAAGGTACTTTTTGAGACAACCGTTCCATTCTATTCAGACCATTTCAGTTTGACTTAAATAGTTTGGATTTGATTCTAGACTAAATATTCTCTGTGTGAGTCAATAGCTTCCTTGATCATGGCTGTGAAGACTCCTTACAAGCTGAGGAGCTTGGAACATGGTTCAGCTAGATATTAACCACAGAACTGAGGCTAAAAGTCATTTCAGAAAAGATGACCCAGTAAGAGTTTAAGGAAATTGAAATTTGTAGAGGCACAATTTCTAGAGCTTTAAAGGCCAAAGAGCTCTATCCATAGTTCCAGATCAGAACTCACAAGACCAGAGGGAACCTGGACTTGGCTTGGAATGCTCACCAGTCTAATTTATGTCACTGCAGGCTGGTTTAACTCACATCCTCCAGCCCTTCCACGACTGCAGGTTTTTTGCAATAGGCAGAGTGGTCCGATAGTCCAGAATGGAGGATTTAACTGCATCTTATTGCCTGCACGTCTCATTTTTACATGGGACATGTAATGGTGTTGTGGTGTTTTAGATACTTTTCTAGTTGCTGAGACAAAATACCAGACACAAAGTTAAGGGAGGAGAGGTTTATTCAGCTCACAGTTTGTGAAGGTTTCACTTCATAGTCAGCTGACTCCAAGGCAGGACAGCGGCCGAGGAGAAACAGTCCATGGTGTGGCCAGCAGCACCAGCAAAGCAGTAACAGCAAGGCTCCCTTCTTTCTGTCCCTTTATATTTCATCCACGCTACCAGCCTTTTCGGTGGGGCCACTCAGAACCATATTAATTCCAACCAGTGGACTTATTTAGTACCATACACCCTTAATCTTAATATCACACACCCTGGATCCAGCCCACTCTGAAAAGGTCCAACTGTAAGCATGGGGCAATAGCATGTATCTCACTGTCACATAATACATACTCAAGGAATCTTGCTACTATTATGATGATTTTGAGAGGAGAGGCTCCAGAATTTCTACCAGGACTCTGAGCACTCCTGTGTCTGAGCATCCTGCAGAGACTGAAAGAAATCAGAATGGAATGTTCAGTGTGTACAGTCCTAAGAGATTTGCCACAAGAAGGATTCATAATCATTTAGTTTAAAAAAAAAAGATAAAAAGGTAACTATACCTGAAAATATTTTGATTTATTTTGAGATTTGAATTTAAACCCAATGAGCTAGGAGATGGAGGAAGAACATAAAAAAATCCAAAATTAAACTAAGCAAGGAAGTGACAGATTTGTAGTCAGGGACCAGTGATAGAGGGCCTTTGACTTTGCTGGTTCACAAAGTTATTCTGGATTAGGAATCATTTTTGTGGCTCTGTCTCATCTGATGCTCTTGCTTTAGAGAAGTGACACTACCATTACTATCTCCATTACACAGGGAGTGAAAATTATGGTTCAGGTTCCCAGGACCATCTCAGAATTAGGCTGCAAACCAAGCAGTGGCACACTGGAGCCCATGCTCCTAAGTCCTGTGCCAGGCTGGTGATCACTGATGTCTCCTCCATTCTTAAACTGCTTAGTGTTCTCAGAGTAGGATGCTGGCCGACTACTTGCTGCCTAAGCATTAGAGAAAAAAAAAATCCTTGTTAACTGGAGTGAACATGACTAACATTGACAAATACAATCTGCTCTAAACCTGCTGAAATCAATTCATGTAAATTAGACATAACCACAATGTCTTTAAAAGGAACTCATTCATTCACTTAACAAGTATTCACTGAATGACTGCAACACACTGGGATTAAGCTAGATATATAGGGATGGGTGTTCAAGTAAAAGTCACTCAATAGCCTTGTTTGACTACATGACACCTTTGGCAACAAACAACAAAAAATAGATTTGATATCTTAAAGTTGAATTATGAAGTATCAAATTCATACTAGGGATAGACTTTAAGAAACCAAACTGTCACTCTCAACAGGTTGCCCATTTCTGAGAGAGGCTAACCAAAAATAAATCCCTCAAATTTATGTACTGATATTCCTTAATGACGTATCCATTTAAAGTTCAGACTTATGATCAAGGCACACAGTTGGGATTTATGGCCCGTATTGGACTTAGAGCGCAGGAATATGAGTGACATTCTGGGCCTATGGCAACATCTTCTACAGTATAGTAGGGTAATTTTTGCTGATTGCACTGTACAACACCGTACTGTAGTTTTATATTCTGTTATACATTACAGTGCTGCATAGAAGAGTTATGCAAATAAAAACAAAACCATCAAGTTGGAGTTTCTTTTGGTCCTTTCTTTGTTCTGAATATTGTAGTGTACAAACTATATATGATTCCTAACTTAGCTACCAATTAAACTTACCCCCCCAAGGTGCAGGACTTCAGCTCAGTTGTTAATCTAGGAGTGTGTATATGTTTCAAGAATCTGTGTGGATCCACATGGATACACACACGTATAGATACATACATAAAGTTATTCAGACATTGTGCATAAATAAGGAAGGTATATTCATTCAAAAGAAAAACTGACCAAACAAACTACAGGGATGTTCAGCAGCATTCATTCTTTTCTGGTATTCTTTCTTTAGAAACAGTAAAAATGAGTGGTTAAAATGGCTCTCTGATAATAATTAGGAGTTTTAAAGATGAACTCTCTAGCATCTCATGTTGAGAATGAAAACTTCTATCCTCAGCTCTGGTGACAAGGAAGTTCCACCTGAACCAGATTTTCAACATTTTCTGGGTCTTTTGTTGAATCAAAAACTGGTTAAATATAGATGTCTATATTTTCTGCATCTTGTTCTAATCCTTCTATGAATTGCAGTGATTCTGTGTTTTTGAGAGAGTCAGACTAGCTGTCCACCCAATATGGTCAAAATGAGAATAAACTCATGTTTCCTATTTTATGGGGGTTTTTTTGTACTCTTCATGGTGGGCAAGTGAATGAATCTGAATAGTGAGATCCAATTTCAGGCACTTTTGGAAGAATAGGAGCACATTTGAACAGAATGATTTGATGCAAGCCAATCAAATAAATTTAGAAACATGAAAAGAGTTTTGGTCAAAGGTTTTCCACACTGCGCTTTCAATGACCTCTGAAAGCACAGTATCAGACAATTGGATGGAGAAAGAGTGAAGGCTTCAGTTCTACTATACAATAATTTCATGTCAAAAAGGAATTAATTGTCCGGTCTCTTTGCGCTCTTGATCATTGCGGTCAATGAATTGATCTGACACTGAAAATGAATGCCTGCCATATATTTTGTGTAAATGATGATACTGTGCTCACCAAGTTGTCAAGCAAGCTGTTACCTTCCCTGAGAAATCTATCTTGAGATTCGCTTTTGCAAAAGATGGAGAAGTCTAGATGTTTTATCAATCAACCATACTTTCTTTTCAGCAGTAAAATTCTGAATACTCAACCAAAGACCAAGTTACCTTGAGTTTTACTCCCAAAAGAGACAGAGCTGGTATTGTCTGCTTGCAGCACTGTGCAGACAGCTCAACAGGCAACAACAGGAAATGGATGCTGGGCCAGGTTATCTCAACTGGCAGCCAACAACCCCTTTTGGAATTTAGGAAGTGCGAAATTCAAATTTTGCTTGCGCTATTATCTTATTGCAGAAACAGGAATAGTGGAATCTTAAGAAGATTCAGGGTCTGGGGATTTTTCTTATCTGAAAAATGTAGATAATACCCTGCTTAAACAATGTTAGAGATCAATAAGGTAATATATGTAAAATGAAATTGATTGTTTCAGGAAAAAAAAGCTCATCTAAAGGCTAAGTGCTCTATATGTCAGTTTTTACCTGATCTTATTGTTAATGAAGCAAATTAGAGCCATTAAAAAATGATTAAACAGCAAATCTTTCACTGGAGCAACGCAAGGTGATTTGGGGCTAAAACTGAGGAAGAAAAAATATAACAGTTAATGTCTCTCATGAAGGAAGCAAGATTCCACTTAATGGTTTAAAATGCATTGATCATACTTTAAGTTTGCCTATATTTTGTTTATTGGAAAAATACACAGTCAGCCAAATAGATCATTTTAGATAATAATTATCATTTAATACATTCTTGGTAGTCAACATCTGTGTAGAATGCAAAGCTTTAAAAAAAGTTAGCCAGATATTTCACTTGTTCTACTCAGTCCCACTTTGAGTCACTGCTTTTTACAAAAAAATATAAATATTCTTGCAAAGCAAAGCTTAAAATTGTATTTCTAAAAAGTTTTTGAAGACATTAATTACTGTTTAAGAGGCATGATTTTTTCTTCTTTGCATTATGCATTTAAAAAATCTTATCCAAGTTGCTACTTCACTAATTACAGATTGGCAAGTGATCAAGAGAACTACTAAAGGCACCCAGATTTTTCCTTAAAAATTCTCTTTTAATGTTAGTAAAAGGGGCAATGTTGCAATGTCAGTTGAAGAACAGTTTTCTTTTTCAGACATTTATTCTTAATGATGAGTTATATTTGAGGAAGACAAATACTGTTCTTTGCTAAAGAAGTCATTTTTCCCCTATGGTGGCATCTTGAAGTCTATGATTTGTCACAACTCTCATCAGGAAGTATAATGGCCAAGCATGGCTTAACATGTCATTTATTCAAGTTACATGGTCTCAGTTCTGTTAGTGACAAAAATTCTCAGTCTCTAGTTTGCCCTTGGCCACCATTGCAGCCAAAAAACATGAAAGAACAAAGTTTGGACTTTGAATGTTTCTTTCTTTACTTCAATAAGGTTCAAAGTCACCTTGGTTCATTCAGTGGAAAGTGTCATTAGCTACCCAGTATGGAAAACATCACCACCAATATCAACGAATGAATGACTTTCCATGTATAGAAAGTAGCATGAGAGTAAGATTTTGCCTTCTACGTTTGGTGAAAATCACCCAGAAAAAATATACATACCAAGTAAATACACAATTTATGACATATTTTTAAAACACAATCTACACTGCAACTCTTTGTGTAAAGAAGATGGTGTATTATTACTCCATTGGCATAAGGACTGTTTTGAACTGAAGGAATTGAGAAGATATCAGAAAGCTCTCTTCCTTCCCTGTATTTGCCTAAAATGTAAGACATAAATTTACAAAGGTTAAAGATTTCTTACTTTCTTTATTTTCTTGAAGAGGAAAGGTTAATCACCAAAGACAGCTTTATATTTATGAGCCTAGCGATGCCACCAGAGAAATCAGTCCTGAAGTTTTACAAACTGGTCTTCCTTTGCCATTTTTTTGCTGCCTCAAAATTTGATGACTCAATAGACTCAAAATGTTTTTCCTTTGTCTTGTTACTTCTCTTAAATTTTACTGTTCTCTGTTAAAGATGCTGTGTGAACAAGAATTCAAAGGTATTTTGTGGAAAATTACTTATTCTTGGGTAGCTTCCTTATATATTTGAAAGAAACAGATTAATAAATGTTTTATCATGTGAATCTATCTTTCATTACAGAATGTCATTTCAACTAAGAACTCTTGAGGGTTATGGAAAAATATTAGTTTTTTCTGGACTAAAGGTATCTTTACAGACATCGAAGGTTAGACTAATAATCACCCCAAGGACACAGAAATCTGTATTGATAGCTGAATGCAGCTCTTGTGGTGGATATGAAGTCTTCAAATTTGAGTTCTTGATGCTTAGAAGAAAATCCACCAGGAAGACACTTGTTAAGGATTGAATCTGTTTTTGTCTCCCCAAAATGATGCAGGAGATCAGTCTCTAAAGTATTATATTAATGGTATTAAGAAGGTGGTATGATGCCTACAGATGGGAGGTTTTGAGAAACCATTGGATTAAATTTCATCCTTTAAATAGAGACTCAATGACTGAGTATTGGTGGCTTTATAAGGAGAGGGAAAGAGATCACACAAATAGAGATCCTGCTTCTATATGAGACAGTCTGGGGGACTCCTGACAAATCCTGTGCTGTTATGTTTGAATTTTCATCTTCTCAAGCCATAAGCTAAATAAACTTCTCTTCTTTATAAAATAGTCTGCCTGGAGTATTTTGTTACAGTCACTAAAAATCCACTAATAAAGAACTCTGGTAGGAGATCCTCTCCCCAACAATGAGAATCTAGCATGAGGACTCTGCTTTGGATTTAGAGAATGTATACATCACTTAATTTTTGTCTTGCTTTTTCCTGCTAATTGCAATCTGTGCGTTCTTCAGTTACAATTTCAAAAATTCTGGTTAAAAATGTGAACAGTATGCAACTGTTCTCAACAATCACAGTCTATGTCCACCTAAAAATTAAAACCCTAAATCCACATCAACATACTTAACAATTCCTTAAGCATTTGGAAAGAAATAGATTTGATTTTCTATGAATGACCTACAGATATTATACTTCTTTCATTTTATCATGATGGGGAATGGAATCCAGGGCTTGGGCATGATAGGTTGGTGTTCAACCAATGAGTTGCAAGCCTGGTCCTGCCTACACTTTAAACTTGTTCTGTTCATCAGTGCTTCTTTGTATTATTTAATGCTTTTCTCCAGGATTTAAGAGGCTATCATTTCTCACATGGCTGGGCTTCTTTGCAAATGGTCATAGAACCCTTAAGATTTTTTTATGCATTCCTTTCATAATTTTTTCAATACATTCTTTAAAGCTTGATTATTGCATACATTGCTCACATTACATGACCACTTGAATGGAATTTCAGAGGGAATTTCTTACACTATTTATAATGATGCCTCTTTTCTTTTTCAATGCTTTTATTATGTATTTATTGTATGCCTTGTAACATGAAATAATAAATACTTCTTGCTTTATTTAAATTTTGAACATAAAACTCTGCAAATGGTAGAGTCCTTCTCAACTTTAATTCGTAAAATTATATGGGAACTAACTCAGTTAATACAGCAATTCGCATCTTGTAAAATGAAAGGAAACCTCTATGGGTCCAAGTGTTAGTTTTTGAATAATCATCTTAACGTAGTGTAAAGAGTAGAGGTCCACTAACCTGGACTTGATTAAATCCTGGCTCTGCCTTTTCCTACCCAGATAATGTAAAGTTAAAATCACTACTCTGCTGTAACGTTTGTTTCCCTCTCTTCATGATGACAGTGATGATATTATCAATTCCATAGGATTATTAGGAGGTGGGAAATGATACTGCATTAAGAAATGACTTGTGTGGAAATCTTCATACTGATTTTTTTTTGTATTTTTAAAAAAATGTACAGGGAAAAACATTGCAAATAGTATGTGCTCATTATTCAATATCATGAGCTTTAAAAATCATATCCAAAATGACTCATTCTTAAGAGTTGCCATACAGCCTTTTAAATATATTTATTTATATTTTTGGTACCAGGAATCAAACTTAGGACCTCTCATTTGCCAGGCAGGTGCTGTGCCACTGAGCTATATCCCCAGGGCCCTCATACAGCTTTTCAAAGAGCAATGTACGAAGGGAAACCAAAGAGGTTCATGTCATTGGCTTCCATTCTGCCACCTTCTCTCCCATTTTGTCATTTGCCCACAAATCTCCTAGTATTTCTATCTTGATCTATCTCTGTATCTTCTAGATTTGAGCAGGGTAGCTATTTAGAATATCAAATCTCTCTACCCTGACTCATTTTGTTTCCTTTCTAACAGTGACACTTCCTAAACACTACTTCCATACATTGACATCCATAATTTATGTAGTAAACTCTTATTTTTTTGTACACACTTCTATCAACATGCCTGTTGTCATACTGCTACTGTTTTAAACGTGCTGTGTCAACTGAAGCTGTCCTCATAAAGTCACCATTGTGGGAATGGGTTCAGGCTTCTGTGTAGAATGTACTAAGTTCCTTATGTTCTCTCCCACCCTCTTAATTCCAAGGTTTCCCTCTCGGCGTTTAGTCTTCAGTCTTCCTGGCTTGCTGCAGACAGAGACCCAGAGTCAGTTCGTTGTGCAAGGCTCCAAGTGGTACTTTGCAACAGTCGCTCCTGATCTTTTTGTCAAGAGCATTATCATTTTTTTCATGGTCCAGTAGACAATTACAAATCAAACATAATGTTAAATTGCAAACCTAATTATGAGAGAGAGAGAGAGAGAGAGAGAGAGAGAGAGAGAGAGAGAATAGCAAAGCAAAGTTTACTGTTTCTCCTATGGTTCCTATTTAAGTTAACTACATCACTTTCCACCCAGGAAACCCTGGGGAAATCACTGAATCTTGAATCCCTTGTGTTCCCTCACACTCCTTAAGAACACATTAAAATAGCCTTATCATTTTTCCCTTTCTTTTTAACCAACAGTGTCCATGATCTAAAGCAGGTCGACATCGGCCCTTATCCATGCCATCAGACACCCTAGCCATCTCCCCTTCCATGACCCTCCTCACAGCCACCACTCTATCTAAAATTAAAATCAACCATGTCATTTTATTTTTCTGCCTAAAAAAAAAAAAAGATTCTGAATTGTCTGAAGGATAAAGACTACCTCTAAGGGGGCTGGAGATTTAGCTCAGTGGCATAAGAGCCTGCCTTGCAAGTGTACGGTTGTGAGTTCGATCCCCGGTACCAAAAAAAAAAAAAAGAAAAGAAAAGAAAAAGAAATAAAGACTACCTCCCTTCATGGTTATTCTTAGCATATGTGCCCCTACTCATGCTTTCAGAGTTTCATACATGTTTAAATGATAAATGGCACAGGACTGCCTTTTCTACTCACCCCTTACCACTTTACTCAGATGCACCGCTAAATCTATACCTAGAGTGCTTCATGACTTTCTTTATGCTTATTAGAATCTAAACATAATCCAGTAAGTGAAGATGAGTGTAACATTACATGTGATTATGCTTTGTAGTAGAAAAGGACAGAATATTTAATGTGGGGAATGTTCCAAGATATCTAGTAAGGTCTCTATAAAGGTGATGTATAGCACATTTAAACAATGAGAAGGATTTGCAGTTGGTGTTTTCTTCACACTGTATCTTCCCCCAGTAAACTATGAGCTCCTCTATGATCACAGTGACTACGACTTAAGGATGTCACTTTCCATGGTTGCTCACCAGGAATGGAAATTTTTTTTTCTTTTTTTTTTTAATTTAAAGACAAAAAAAAGCAAAACAGAAAAAAAGTGAAGAAACCATACAGAATTTCAAAGAAAAAGAAAAAAATAAACAGTAAGAAATCAATAGTTGATAAATTACATATTGTCTTCTAGATATAGTTGTTCAAGTTACAAAATTAAAGCATAAAAGGTGGACATTCAAACAGTGAGGCTGCAAACAGTTCTGTTCAATGATCCAACAAAAACTTAGTAACATGGTTATCAATCCTACACACTTAAACATACATGCAGTTATGTCCTTTAGAGCTCTTTCTTTTCCTCCTTTTGCTTTTCAAGTCCATAATCTGTTTAATTACATCATATTTCAGCTTGCTCAGTACCTTACTGATCTGTTTTGTTATTATTTACTTTTTATTTTTTTATTTATTGTAAATTTTTATTATTTTGAAGTTATCAAAATATAACAGAACAAGACGGAACAAAGCCAATGAGACAGTGCAGTGAAATTGGGACAGAAACCCTCAACAGGTTACTGGCATGACAGTAATAGGTACCATAGTATATCCCGTTATCTTCACAACAGTTGTTCTTTCAATCAGGTATAGCCAAATCAAAGGAAATACAGGACATTTTAGAACTTATCAAAACAGAACATTGAATAGATCAATATCATTAATCAGAACAAAGCAAAACAGTGATAACAATATTTGCCTTCAAAGAGATGGTGGAAGAAAATCCCCCATATTTACTACATTGCATATGGTCAACCTCTCAGGAGATGTCTAGATCTCTGGCTCAATTGCTAATGGGTGGGGGGATCCAGTAGGCTCATGGGAGCCACTGAGTGATGCTTCTCCTGCCTCATGCTAGGGGTGACTACTGAGAGGGTGGGCAAATCGCCTTTCTGTGCTGTGCCTTGAGTCCCTCCATGGTCGGAGCTCTGGGGCTGCTGGTTCTCCTCCCAGCTCAGGCCAGGGTCCCCTACAGGGCGGGCAGGCAAACTGCTTTTCTGTGCTGTGCCTTGAGTCCCTCCATGGTCGAACAAAATTTTGATTCTTAATAAATGTGCTTTAAGAAATAATTGGGAATGCATGGGTGAAATATATGAAGATGCTGTTTCAGCTGTTTATGGACGCATTCCATTTTCATGGTTTGAGTATGTGTGTGTTGTATTATTTTAGTTTCCCTTCCTACAACAAAATACTTTCACAGTGGATGATGTGTAAAGAAAAGAGGATCCTTAGATCCCAGTTTGGGTGAGTGGAAGTCCAAATAGCACAGTGCCAGCTCCTGCATCACCTCCTGGCACACTATGTCATGACAGGAGTATAGACAAAAAAGAGAGACCACAGGACAAGAGAGATATCAGAGAGAGATTCTGGGGTCAGGCTTAGTCTTTTAGAACAACTGTGTTCTAAGAATTTACCAGGATCCCACAGAAATTACCTTAATTTCTTCTGAAGTCAGCACCCTAAGTGACCTAAATGTTTCCCACTATGTCTCTGTCACTTTTTAAATGTTCTACCATGTGGGGTTCAAGCTTCTAATACATGGATCCTTGGGTTCGTTCAAACAATAGCATCCATCCTATATAATTCAAGTTGGGGGAAAAAACTTAATTCTTTTTTGTTATTTGCACTTCTACTACTGGTAAGCGGCCATCAAATGTCCAATCTCTCCTTCATCTTCAGTCTCAGCTGTTGCTCTTGCTTTTCATTTCCATTGTAACAATGGAGTTTTCCTGAATTCTCATCCTGTATCTATCAAGCTACTTACACATGAGCATGGAGCCCACTTTCCTTCCTGTTTTCTTTTGTTTTACTTTGGTTTTTTTGAGACAGAGTCTCACTATGTAGTTCAGACTGACCTTAAACTCACTAGCTGGCCCAGGCTGGCCTTGAACTTGCACAGTCCTCCTGCCTCATCCTCTCAAGTACTGGAAAATCAGGTGTGCACCAGTCACCATGCCCAGCTACTTTCCCTTTCTGTTGACTTCAACTTTACTCTCACCATTTAATGCCTTCAGTGG
This sequence comes from Hydrochoerus hydrochaeris, assembly GCA_004027455.1. Taxonomy (NCBI): domain Eukaryota; kingdom Metazoa; phylum Chordata; class Mammalia; order Rodentia; family Hydrochaeridae; genus Hydrochoerus; species Hydrochoerus hydrochaeris. The sequence goes on from PVLA01004753.1 coordinate 69,026, forward strand.
GACACTGGTGACTTCCTGTATCAGTCAGGGTTTACTGGAGAAACAGATATAACACAAGATATACAAATGTCTAAGCAATTACAAGATTGGCTTACGATGGTCAGTCACAGGGTTGGATGAGGAAGAAGTCAGAGGGTGTCTGCATGCTGGAGGCTGAGGGTCCAGCCCAAAGCCTGGAGCTCACAGTAGTGTTCTATACAAGTCTGTATCAGGAGGCCAATGGGTCTGCGACAGAAGGCTGAAGAGTCGCAGGTGGAAGTTGAATAGTGTATGCCAGTAGCCAGGAGACAGCATTCAAGCTGAAGGCAAAGACTGTAGCTCCACCGAAGAACCAGCGATCAGTCCCTTCTCATTTCTCTTTTATTGTGTGCAGGCTGCTCACCCTAAGGTAGGTGTAGCAGTCAACACCTGCGCTCCTCTGGCACAGGCTCAGGATGTTTACAAAGTGAGGACTCCGAGCCCCCGCTGAGTTACTTATTAAGCTTCTAAATGTCACAGGTTGACACAATGAATCAACCAGAATGCCTCCATTCTTTTTCTTTTTTAAATCTTTTTAAGACAGGATTTCACTATGCAGTTCAGAATTCAGTCCAGTCTTGAACTCACTTTGTGGCCCAGGTTGGCCTCCGACTCCTGGCTCAGCCTCCAAATGCTGGGATTATAGACATACGTGTGTTACCATGCCTGGTTCCAATGCCCCCATTCTTGGCTGCCCAAGGATAACTCTTACAAGTCTCTCTTCTCTCACCTGAGTTACCATTATTCTCTTTAGCAGAAGACTCCCTTTTCCACAGCAGTATGCAGTATGCTACAATACTCTGGGTTTAAAAAATAAAGAAACTCTTCTGTCTCTTATCCTTTTCAGCAGAGATCAACCTGATCATACTCAGGGACTCTGCTCTCTCAGCTCCAATGTTCTCTTGATTTCACTGTAATCAGTTTTACAACTTCAACAATCCACTAAAACCCCTTCTGTCATCTTATTCATTACATCATTTAGCAAAAGTGATCTCTTCATTTTTGAAGCACTTCCTCCAGCAGGTCTCTGAACTACTACTTTTCCTTGATTCATTTTCCTTCTTTCCCAAAATCCTTTACTGTCCCACTTTATCTTCCAAATTTCAAATATTTGAATAACTGAAGGCTCATGGCTTTCTACTTCTACTTATAGTCACTTCTTAGTTGATCTTACTAATTCTCGTTGAAGTAAATCCCGAATGTAATTCTCATACTCCCAAATGTGTAAAGCCAATCTTGACTTTCTTCTTGAAGTCCAGCCCTTGTGCAATTATCTAATCAGTGTGACTTCTAGAAGGTTTCTCATATTTTTAAAATTGTGCTTTTTTTTTTAACCACTGTTTCACCTGCTTCACACAGGGTTTCTATCCATTTACTGCCAATTCCAGTCTATAATGGCTCATCCCCAAATCTGGAACCATCCTGACTTCCTCTTTTCTCACACTTCCCATTCAGTGAGATGACTTTCACCCTCCTCATTGTTTCTCTGCAGCCCATGCCAAGAGTATGCCCCCATTTACACCCCTGTGATGGCCTCCTTTGATCTCTGTGTATCTTTGTTCCTTTTGATCTAATCTCAACATAGCAACCAGAACAACATTCAAAAGATAACTGAGAACACATTGCACCTCTTTTCCAAACCTTCAATGCCTTCTCATCTTACTCAGTAAAACCAAATTCTGACCGTAGTCCCTAAGGCCACCTCTGGCCTTGTTTTTCTATGCCTCTCAAACCAAAATCATCTCATACCACCTTAGCAATGCTCAGGTAACCTGATCAGTTCTCACCATACTGGCTTCCCTGCTGATCTGGGACATGTGTCATAGTCTCGGGGTACTTGGACTTTATTTCTTTAGCTAGAAACCTGTTTCTTTGTATTGTTATTGGTCTTTCCTTCCTTTAGTTTTGAGCAAATATCACATTATCAAATAAGTTATCCATGAGTGTTTCATTGTAAACAATATGCCTTGTTATCCTGCATCTCTTGGTCTTCAAATGTTTTTCCCCTTTGAAATATTTCATATTTAGGTCCAGCTTATAGCATTGGGATGTAAGTGCCCATGAGGACTAGAGGCTTGTCTGTCTTCATTTGTGGATGGTTTCTTCAGATGTGGATGTGTGCCTAGTAAATACTAGGAACAATAAATATTTACTTATTAGATCAACAGTTGACCTTATGCATACAGAACCATGTAAATGAAATTAAAAATAAAACAAAAGAAGTTACAGTTTTCTAGTCAAGCTCAAAGGAACTACTGTCCCTTCAGTAATCTGAAGGGGTCAACATATGACATTTCACCTCATGTTGCTCATAAATAAACATTATATGCAATTTATGCTTTAGCAAGGACAATGATCACATAAGGACAATTGGGCACCTGATAAAGAAGAAAGGATTAAAATTTGGCAGAATAGAAGGCCAGGAGGAACCAAATGACTAAATCAATATCAATATTTGATACTGACCTCTGATCAAAATGTACCTTCCGGTTGACCCTGCAGAGCTCATTAGGACTGTGCTTGCTTTGGCTCCCGTGTCCATAAATGCTAGCGATAGGCATGTTCAGACTGCGAGGAGGGCATGAGGCAGCTAGAATTAGTCCCCGTCACAGTTGGACAGAAATGAACCCGAGAGGCTTGATGGGCCACTGGTTTTCAATCCTTTTCTTCTCCTCAGCAAGAGATTTGGCAAGCAGTGCTTACCTGAACTGCATTCTGTGGAGGTGGCTGCATAGGTTATGTACTTTATGGACTTTGTGCAAGTCCCTATCACTAACTAAACATCCCCAACACCATTTTCTCCCACTGTCACACACCCTGATTCTGAGGCTGGTAACTGTTTTCTTGGCAAACAGTCCCTTTTCAGATAAAAATCCTGAGGCTTGTAGAGAGTAAGAGACAGACCCAAGATTGCAGAGACAGAGAACTGGAGATCTAGAATATTAAAGACTAGGAACTCCGAATATTGGAAGACACACCTTTTTAGCCTGGGAATGTGTGTCGTTCACAGTGAAAGACTACACATGCGCACAGACAATGGGCAGATCACATACAAAAAAATTCTGCTTGGACCCCAAACCTGTAGAAACAAGTCCAAGAGTTGATCTCCTATCTACAGTAACCAGTCTAAGAATTTAATAAAAAGCCTAGGATGTCAAGTAGCGATCAACTGGACAACTATCTAAAGCCTATGGGACAATGACGTTACAACACTTCTAGCGTTGAGGGCAAAACTTGTTTAATAAATGATGACTTTTCTAATTTTCTGTGACTCCAACTTATGACAAACTGGAGAGAACCATGTAGATTGCCCTCAGCATCAGGATACCACCCTTGTACTTACCCAAATACTAGTAATTCACAGCTAGGTTAAGCAATGGCACTGAACTGGAGTCTCTTGAATTGAGTTTCTCAGTTACTTGCAGTTTGGTACTCAGATTTTGATCCTGGCTCCTACTTGTTGGGCATGCTTGGCAGAATCAGACAACTCTTTTTCATGTTTCTTTGGCTGTCTTTCATGTCACAATCTTACACTGTGCTGGTTCATGTGTTATCTGTCGTAAGAGGAGAATCACAGGTGACAGCAGGAACATAGATGCTGAAACTGACTGTTTTAACTGACCTCCGAGTCTGGTGAGCCTGTAGTTCTCACTGAATTTGCATCTATTAGGAAAACTTTGCTATAGGTCCCCCAACACCTGGCAAGTGTCTCCATTCATCTCTTTTGTTCATCAGAAAAACTTAATCTTTGTTTTTGAGGAAGCATTGCCGACATTAGAAGGTGAGCTTCAGACTACTAAGAAATTACTAACAAGCATTTGACAATTTCTTAATGATAAAATCAAGTAAACATTGAGGATAATAGTGTGTAGTTTTATATGCTCTGACAAAGTAGATATAATGAAACTAACAAAACATAAGATTGAAAATGGAAAAAATATGGAGATTAAAGTATGCTCATCGCCTGCCAGGTAGGTATTATCTATATAAAAGAGTGATATCATAAATTAGATGCTAGGAAAAAAAGAAAGGAGTGTTAAAAAAACATTACTTAGTAATTTCAGTTTTGGTCATAATAGAGAACCAAAGGCAGCATGTGCAATGAAAAACCTATGAGTAATTCATAAAAGAATTAGCACAAAGCAAAGAAACACAAACTGAAAATTTGTAAAACAACAGTTAAAAAGGAAAACAAAATGAACATCAAACATATAGGTCATAAAAGTAAATAGAAATACATTTTCAGACTGGCCAACAAAATAAAATTCAATCCGGGGCTTCTCATTACACATATAAAACAAAAAAAAAAAATTGAAATATTTCTAAAGGCAAATACATGTAGAAAAACAAATCTATGAGCCTTAGAAATGACTGAGAATTTCAAATATACAGTCATTCCTCAGTGTCCACAGGGGACTAATTAATTTCGGGATTCCCCCTGGATACCCAAAACCATGGATACTGAAGCCTATTATGAAAAATGGTATAGCAGCTTATGTAACTTATGGTCCCCCTCCCACTGTAAATCATCAACTTTGACGCTGTGTTGTCTCTTTGTATTGTTTGAGGAATAATAGTGAGAACAGAGTTTGGCATGTGTCATTATACCAGCAATCTCCTTTTTGCCAAATATTTCCCAGGTGAGGCTGCTGAAGTCAGCAGAGGCAGAAATCATTGGTACAGAGGTGGCTGCATTTGTATTTAATTCGTGAAACGTTATTGTGGGATAGGTGGTCATAAAATACTCTTGCTCAAAATGGAAAACATACGTAGAGAACCAATACCAGGAGGGATGTGTGTAGGTACGAGCCAAGGGTGGCCCCAACGTCTCTTGAGGTTCCATCAGGACCTGAGAACTGCAGCGAGGTTCTTAACAAGGTCTCATCCTTGTTAAGATCCCTGTGGCCTTTTCCCGTCCCTGTTGGACAGATGAGGGATAGGTCCAATGGGATCTAGCAGCAGGCATTTCCGTTGTCAAGCTTAGAGAAGCTAAATTGAAAAGATGGGAGAAATAGCATGGTAATCTCATGCTCTCTCTTTGAAGAGGCCCTAGCAGTGTAACTGCGGAAACCCCAAGATCCTCCATCATTTCTACTCATGGACTGAACACTAAGGCACTCTGCTACGCTCATCGGAACTGTCCACACCCTGTGCCCGGAAATACACCTTGCTGAGCCTCTAGAATATGCTTGGTACTGCTGGATTCTTTCTGTTCCCCATTGCTCAGGTTTTCAGCTTCTTTCTTGCTTTAGACTAAGCGTTTGTATCTGCCCGTAATTCATATATTGAAGTCCAATCTCCAGCGCCATGGTAGAGGGACTTTTCGGAGGTAATGAGATTACGAGGACGGAACCCTTATGAGTGGGATTAATGCCTAGTGGCGGAGCTTCCTTGTCCCTTTTGCAAGGTGAGAACATAGTAAAGAGGTGGCTGCATGTGAACAAAACTGCTGGCCCTCCCCCAGCATGAATCCTTCAGTACCTTGATCTTGACCTCATCAGCCTTAAAAACTGTAAGAAGTGAATTCATTTTGTTTGTCCTCTACCCAGTCTCTCCTGTTCTGTCATAGCATCTGGAAGAAAGGAAGACATCCTCCAATTCCCAGAGCTGATACCGCACATTGGCTCGGCCTAGGGCCTCTCAGGAACGCATCTTCTTTCCCTTTTAGAACAGGAAGGGAGGAAGGCAATTACAAACCACCAACCTGATGCCTCTGTTTTTATTTAATCTGACATTAACGTCACAAGGTAGATCTTATTATCGATGATTTAAAGATAAGAACTGGAAGGATTCGGTGATTTTACCGAATCACACACATTTGCGTCAGTGCTGGATTCCAACATTCTTTCTGGCCCCATCTAGGTTTTCGTCACACCGCTTCTCAAAGCATAAATATAATCGCAGTTGCAAATCTACAACAAAAACCGGAGAAATGATACTAAATACGAAACGTGAATAAAAATTTCTGAAGAGATTTTGGTTGAGGTGGAGGAATCTTGGCATCTTTTTGTTGCCAAAACACTTTTTCCAAACTCTGGCTGAGGTAGTGCATAGCAGCAGGCTGCGTCCCCGGTTAATGAAGTGTGTGCTGCCCTCTACTGGCACAGAGAAAACACTACATCGTGCTTTGTGTTGGCTCTGCAAGCTTCTAAAAACCAAGATCTTAAGAGACAGTTCTTCTGCCAGGTAGCCAAGATTTATATCTTATTTTCTTCAAGAATAAATTTATGAGTTTTTGTTCCCTTTTTTTTGAACTACATCCGCCTTTCCTCTGAGTGCGTTTGACATTTAGCAAAAGCATCAGAAACACTAAGGCCACATTTGCATGAGCGTAAATCCGCAAGATTGGAAACTGACACTCATGCAGGAGTGAAGGACTCATTACCCCCACTGTTTGCTCTCAAAAATTGGTCTAGATCACAGATGACAGATACATAAACTTTTGCATTTCTTTTCCATGTGTATAAAACAGACTGTTGATTCTCAATGGGTTAACTCTGATAACCATTAATTTCGTCATTTGTTCATTAAACAAAGATTGATTAAAGTCCGTTGTGTGCCACTATGCTAGTGGTGGGGTATGTATGACTAGAGTAAGCCGCACCCCACTCTGTGGTGGGGGTCAGCATCTGAGCAATAATCGCAATGCTGTTTGCATAATGAGACACTATTTTCATGTGCTGGGGGAAGCAATGACGGCTTTCTACCTTGGGGTGAACAAGCACAGTCCTACAGAAGAGCATGGACTCACGTTACCAGATGAGAGAATTTACACAAGGAAGAGAAAGAGACGTCTACTTCCGGCTGAGGAGCTGTCACAAGCAAAGATGAGATGCTGGGCAGCGAGGGAAGAAAACCGGAGTTACGTGTTCAGTTACCTGTGTTGCTCCCACTGGGGAGTGGCACGAGTTAAGGAAAGAAAATAAAGAGAGCAAAGTTAGGAAGGGGCTGACAGCTCTGCAAAAGTCGGGATCCCACGTTCCATGGTTACATTGCAGCAGAGGATGAGGAGGCCCTGAGGAGGTTTTACAGCTATGATATCTGTTGTTCCATCTTATTCACTATAAAGTGACTACTTTCTAATGCAGAAGCTAAGGGGAAGTAGATCAAGGTAAGCATAAATATAAATATTTATATTTATATATAAATTTTGTTCTAGAAAATGCATGTCAAATAAGATGTTTTTCAAAATCTTTTCATTAATAACCAAACTAAATGGATAACTACCAATTTCACTCTACAGTGTATTATATAAACATATGCTGGCTCTTCAATATTAAAGTCAGTTATGGAACACGGCATTTTTCAGATGTTGTTTGAATAAAACAAACACAACTTCCTACATCCCTAATATCTACCTTTCATTCTTCTCCAAAAAGTCTAAATTTTCTTCTATGCTTTGTGGATTTAAAACAAATTTGGCATTACATTTTATCCACTGTCTAGCAGTTTAATTAGTAAAGGGATAAATCTTATTCTCACATTATAAAACAACATTTCTTTTAAAAGGTGAAAAATATAAAAATAATTTTGAAAATATTTCCTTATTGCCAACTCCTACAGAGTCCTACTCTATCTGGGCATGTATTTGTATAGCTTGGAAAACAGCAAGACTTTTCTGCTAATGGTTTTCTAGATTCCATACTGGACCAATTATACGTATTTCCCCATTATCCATTCACACTGTATCTGATTCAGAGGTAATTACTGAATTTGGAATTCAGATGAAATTTCCAAGGCCAATGTAATTTGTTGTAATGAGTGACAGTTAATAAAAGTTTAAGACAATACTGCCTTTCACACTTGGTACTGTTCTCATTTTATTTTTTCCGTTATTAGTCGATTTTGTACTCACAGGGAACCAGCGGAGTTTCTGGAGGAGTTCTGCCAGGATATCAGGCCACACCTGTATATCCCAGCACCGGAGAAGGAAGATCAAACATTCAGAACCTGTCTAAGCCACACAGTGAGATCCTGTCTCAAAATTAGCAAAAGACAAGGCAAAACAAAGCAAAACCAAAAATTAATTTTAAGTGAACTAGTATTAACAAATTCTTCAGTTATTGGGCACTATCTATTGGGTCCTGACCCATGAAAGAAGTTATTTGAATAAGAATCTTACATTTACTGAAGAACTCCTTCAAATTTCATTAGCTGTCGATTCATGTCTAAGTCTTTTGTTTCCGGAATCTTTTCTTGCTTTCAGGATCTATTGTCTTTATTAGATATGATTTTATTATAGGTGGCTGGGATATACAGGTGTGTGCACCTTTATAAATCTCGTTGGTGACATATGGTATCATGGCAGACTTTCGAAATACAGATTAATAATGAGAAAAATAAAATCAGGTAGACTAAAAATCTATTAAAGGATTTAAGAATAATATTAATTCTGAGGTCACCATTTGGTTATTACAGCCTACTCTCATTTATATTGAAACAAAACAAAAACATTCCCAACATGCCAAAGACAGGCCCACCTTGATTATTCTTGACCTATTAGCGGTTTCAGTGTATTCCCATATTCCCAGTTGTGTTACTTGGCATAGATTTTCCATTCTGTGAATTAGAGAAGCAGCCATAAGATCTGCTTCCTCAAAGAGTCAAAGCTGTGTTTGTTCTTCGGATGACTTTGAATAGCCTCCATGGTTGTCAGATATTATTGTAGATACTCTGTTCAGTCCTTATATCATCTTTTTTCCTGAGACAAGGTATTGCTATGCAGTTCAGGCTGACCTTGAACACACTAGCTTTGAATTACCAGCGATTTTCCTGCCTCAGCCTCCTGAGTGCTGGGATTACAGGTGTGCTCCATCACACCAGCTTCCTTATTTCAGATGTAGAGAAATATTTATCATTTTTTAAAAAAGACAAAGTCCTTGAGGATTGGGAGAGCCCTGTTGCTGTGATTTGCCCCTCTAGGTCCTTTCTTTGTCTGTCTCCATCCTGATCTCTGTCTTCAGAGGCTGATCTCTGCGGGTTGCACCCTTTGACTTTTTTTCCATGTCTCTGATTTGCTTGGGTAGTGGGAGGCTCAGGCTGTGGATAGAGAGCCATAACAAAGAAAGGCTGCAATGCTGGGTTCCACCCCAGCCCCCCATAGGTGGTGGGGTGGCAGTGGCTGCATTCCTCCTGCCTGGCATGGGCCCATTCTGGGGAACATCCACTAGGGTGGAAAGTCCCATTCAATTCTAGGAAACTTTCATTTTCTTTCCCCTTCTGGGTCTGGGTGACAGTGGCTTCCACAGCCAGAGCTTCCCTGCCCCATCAATTTCCCTCAATTTCGCTAACCCTTTGTAAATAGTCCCGTGGCAGGTTCTTCCTAGTGTAACTTCCTGCGAGCCAAGCTCATGAGTGATCAATCCCGCCTGAGCACAGGTAGAGCATGTGACTTGTTTCTAACAATAAAGTATGCAAGGGAGTTGGATTAGTTTGCCTTACATGACCACGCGGGTATTGAAAGACCAGACAGTCAGACTGTGAATTGCCTGAGGGGTGAGCTACAGAGCAGAGAACCATGGGTGGCCGCATTAGTCAAGATTTTTCAGAGAAACACAACCAGTTAAGTTGCACTATGGAAACTGACAAGTCTTAAGAGCTTCAGTCATCAAACTGGTGACCCAGGAGAGCCAGTGCTCGAATTCCCGCCTGAACCTGAAAGGCCTGAAGGGATAGGAGAACGGAGGGTATAGTCCGAGTCCTAAGTAAGGCAGATTTGAGAATTAGGGAGAGCCAGTGTTTCAGTTTGAATCATCCAGCAGGAGCATAAATCAGTGTTCCAGCTCAGAGGCAGGTGGGACAACCTTTGTGTTTATTCAACTGTTTAGGATCAGGCTTACCTACATTAGAGAAGCCTGTCTTCCTTACGCAGTCTAGTGACTTAAATGTTAACCGTATCCAGAGTCACCCCTGAAGGCGTACCTCAAGTCATAGTTGTCTGGGCACTCCATAGTCCAATCAAATTGACACATAAAATTAACCATCAGAGTAGTCTCCAGGACTGGAGAGCAACTTAGACCACCAACACAATGGGGAAACCAGTCTTACAACCTTGGATTTCTGCCAACACCCTAAAGATACATTAAGAATCTTTCCCTGCTACATCTCTTATGATACCAACGACCAGCTAATACAGGGACTGTGAACTGTAAGACTTGAGCCGGAGACCAGTGAAGCCAACCCAGAGTCCTGATCCACAGAAACCAACAGGGAAAACACTGATTTAAGTCACTAAGTATGTGGCGATTTGTTATGCAGCAACACATACAGGACCAACACAAGTTCCTCCATTCAGTGCTGTTTTGAGGGTGACATTTGTTTCTATTAAGAGCCCTAAATCATAATGTCAGAGTGTGATCTGGTAATCATTTTCTGTGAAGAGCCAGATAATAAAGATTTTAAGCTTTGTGTGCCAAAAATATCCTCTGTTGCAGATTCTTCTGTCTCCATCCATCACTTAAAAACACAATGACCATTCTTAGGTCATGAGCTGCATTTAAATAGATGTTATCCTAGATCTGACGCATGAACCATAATGTACCAATCCCTATTTAGACAAATAGATGACATTTAGGTGTGTATGGAATCTATCTGTCTATCTATCTATCTATCTATCTATCTATCTATCTATCCATCCAGCCATCTGTTCATCCATCCATTTAAAGTCCACTTCTGCAATTGCCTGAGTACACACCCTGGGCAGTATTTTCCAAGGTTATGTTGAAGTAGTGAAATGAGGGTGGAGTAAAGCACACCAAACCCGGTGCAGTCATACAAACATCCCATGCAGTTCTTCACATGTGTTGGTTCTTTATTTCCTATCTGGCTGGAAAGACTCTGTGGTCTTAGTGAATAGAAATGGAATGAGACACAGAAGCCCTGAATACCACATCTCAGCACGGCAGCATTTAACTATCATTTGATGGAAGAACTTTTATTGTGCCTTATGTCTCTGAGATTTGAGGACCTATTTCTTGGTAGATATCTCCTATTGTTTATATCAAACTATTTCTCCAAAGCCTCAAACACTCGTGAGTGAGGTTTTGAGGTGTGATTGGATCATGGGGATACAATACTCATCAGTGGGCTAATTCACTGGGGAGTTATATGAGGAGGTGAAGCTTTTCAGAGGAGGGGAGTCACTGGTTGTTACTTGGGAGGGGTTATCTCCTCTCTACTCCCTTAATCACTCTCTCTCTCTCTCTCTCTCTCTCTCTCTCTCTCTCTCTCATTCTTGCAGCCATGAAACCTTTCCCCTCTTTCCTGTCCCTCTGCTATGTCTTCTTGGCTTTGAATCATCTGACCATGGACTTAACCCTCTACACACTGTGATCCAAAAATAAACCTTTCTCTTTAGAACGGTAGGTATGGGATATTGTGTTACAGCAGTGAGTGAAGTAACTAGTGGTATTTTAAATGTGAACAACCTTGGAAATCATTTAAATCTTATTATTCCAGACTCTTTGGAAAGTAGTTCATACTCAACAAAATTTTCTCATACCAGAAAACTATTGCACTTTGATCAAATCAGTTAGAATAGAGAAGTAGATTCTTTCTTGGATTTGCTTTGCCCTGTAAAGCACAATGACTTGGTGGTCTGCGATGGCTTTCTTCTGATGCCTTTGGCTGAGCTATTGGCAACAACATCCTCAGAGCGTTTGGAATCAATAAGAATAGAATAAAAAAAGACGCATAACTTTTACCCACAGGTTACTGCAGCATACATCTATTTATAGCGAACCTCATCAATATGGATGATCGCCTTCAGCCACCGCGTTGTCTTTGGCATTCATCAGTTTAAAGCCTTCGAAGAATTGAAATGCCAAGCATATTAAAGAACTGTGTCTGGAACCCAGACTATTCAAATATAAGAGTCAAGAAGAAGAGACAAAATTTCGTAAATAATTAATTATGAAGATCATTGCTAAAGTAACAGATCTCTCTCTCTCTGTCTCTCTGTCTCTCTGTCTCTCTCTCTCTCTCTCTCTCTCTCTCTCTCTCTCTCTCTCTCTCTGGATAAAATACTTTCTAATGTACAAAGGGGATCAGAAGAGATAGCGCTTGTCCAGTAACACTAGATGGCAGCAGTGGGTTTTAGCCAATGCAGTATCCCTTTTCCAGTGGGCAGAAGTTGCTATATCATTAAGAGCTGACCAGTGAATTGATGAGAAACTACATTTTTTTTCAACAGAAAGATATGGATTTCCTCTTAGCATTTTCTAAACAGGTAAAAAATACCCAAATACCTATCAGAAGGTGAGAAAACAAACTTACCCTTCAACAGAGTGTGAGGAGTGGTATGATTTTAGCTTATGAAAATTGAATGTGACATACATGACATTAAGAATGTCCCTCTTATAGAAAATAAATTGCTCTTGGCCAGCTGGTGGTGCATGTCCATAGTCTCAGAACTCTTGGAGGCTGAGGCAGGAGGATTTCAAGTAGGAGAAATTAGCAATTTAGAGAGATCCTAGTTGAAAATTTAAAAAAAGAAAAAAAGAAATACAAGCTATTCCTTTGTTAAAACAATGAAAACTTGCACTTAAAACATCAGCAGCTGCAGACACCTCACAATTCTTAACACTTTCTAATCTGAATGGCGTGACTTGTCAACATTTGATTGATACTTGAGAGATAACTCGAACTTTTGTTGATTTATTTTGTGTAATGTTACTCAGTAGTTTTAAATCCACCTGAAAAGAGCTAAATTGTGTGTCAATTTTTGAGGAAGGGAACAAGGCAAGATTAACAATCTGACCTTAGTTTAGCATGTTGGGTCAAGAAATAAAGATCTCGTGTGTTCTCAGAGTCTAACAAGCCTTACTTGGTGCTTCCTGCGAGCAAGTTCAGAGTGATTTTGCTGCTAGGATCTGGATGATAGTACTGAATAAGATTTGGACGGAATCCAGGTTTTAGTTCTACCTCTGCCTTATTTTGTTGTTTTGAATCTACCATATAACATCAAGATTGGTGTTCATTTTTAAATTGTAAAAGATATACATAGTTTTACATGATTTCTATATCCTGATCTGATTTTATTATGAAAGATTCCAATTTTTTGCCTGGTGATCATTTGGAATATGTACTTGTTGTGTAACATGAAGAATCTATGTGTGTGTTTATGTGTGTGCACTAAGCAGTATTCTCTAACTTTAAGCTCAGAATCAAAGCAATATGGCCATTGGTACTGCTTCTTGTGCAGAGTTACACTGTGAATTTATTATTTTAATTTACAAAAAGCCTTTTAGAATGTTGCACAGACCACTATATAAGGTTGGAGCCAGGAAAAGGGAAGGGAGAAAATTATACATGATTTTGTTACAACCATAGGGCATTTTTTGTGGTTTCCTTTCTCTATCCTTCCCCACAAATTCAGGATACAAATTGAGCAACTTTAAATGAAATCTGTCACAGGAAGCACATCACCAAATTCATGGCTCATGGGCCATAGATCCAACAGCTCCAATTCTACCAAAGCAGAGAGCAATCCTTGAACCCGAAGAGACATGGCAATACGGTTCAACCTACTCAGGGTAGCACAATTTAGATTCTATGCCATATTCAGAAATTGTGTCTCCACTGAAAAGTGGTATTGGAGACCTTCCTTTCCCAGAAATATGGGCTGGATTAGGCAGATGAAATCATCATCAAACTAAGTCAAGACTGCAAAATTAAGGATGGTAAGACTGCAAGAGCAGATGGCTCCAGACCTGGCATATTGAGGATCTTCTACAGCTCATGTTCGATTCTAAGGGTTCCATCAATGGGATCTCATTTGAACTCAACATGACAATATGAAACATATGATCAATTTGTAAATGAAGACTCTACTGTGAAGGAAAGTTAAGCAACTTGCCTGAGGAAATAAGTAGAAGAATCAAGATGTGATTCTTGGAATTCTGAGTTGTGAGCCAAGATTGAAACTGTCATTTCCAGTCATGGATCTTAGAGTTCAGACTCCTTCTGCACCAGCACCAATAAGCAAAAATTCTTTGTTGAAGAATTAATGTGATAAAAACCCAGCTGTTGTGAAGCTTGGTAACCTTAGCATCATTTTGTCTAAGAAAGATTTGAACTTTTAATAGCCAACAAGAACAATCCATTTGTGGCGTAGGCAGGAAGGTTGCTTCATGAGGTCCTGTTGCAAAACACAGAAACAAACAAACAGGACAGGGATAGCTCACACACACAAATCAATATGTGAAAACTCTTGCGGTGACCTCCCTTGACATAATTATGGGGAAGACTTTTTGCTATTTTGCTAATATTACTTGCTTAAAAACCAAACCTCATCACTTTTGAATGATGGTTTTGTTAGTTTGGAGCCAGTCACATGAAAAGATGCTTAGATGTTTTCTATACAGAAGAATGTATCCTATCTCTGTTTATCAGTTTTTATTTCTTATTACTAATGTGTTCAGCAGTCACTATAACAATATGGCTCAAGATGTTTCTATTTTTCTCATTAATGTCACAACAGAAAGAATCACAGACAGTTAACAACGGCATACACTATCCTCAGCAATAGTTGCTTTCATCTAATATTACCTAGCTCCATGTGCAAAAAAGGGAAAAGAAAATATTAATCTAATTAGCAGTTGACTGGATACATATTACATAGCTGTAATTTGGCTGTTATTTGTATTTCTCAAAGGTGTAGGGAAGTAATTAATGAAGACCTGCAAGCATATGGAAACTATAATATCTGACCAATGATCTCTTCGTTAGGACAAAATATTCTCTACGACTTTCATGTGCCGAGGAAACTATGATTTTTTCCTTGCCTCAACCAGGAGCTGAATATCACAGGGATGATCATTTAATTTCACATTTTATTAAAACACTTTACGCAAAGCCATGTTATAACTGAAGGCAAAGCACAGAGCCTAGTGTGAGAAGCTCTTCCTCGTCAGAACATAGTAATGAGGGAATTACTGCATTAATCTATGTATAAAGGTCCTTTAGAGATTTTCATGCCTCCTCTGGTTTCATTTTCCAAGGAAACACAGAGTAAGAGGAGCTTCAAACAAATTATTCAATGATAAACATTTCACATTTACAGGTACAGCTCTGTGAAGACACTGCTTCCATGGCGACCCGCGATGCGACACTGCTTTTCCGTCGGGTTCTCCATGGCATCCAGCAGCAGGGATATACTTTGCCCAAGCCATATAGATCTGCCCCTCAGCCAACAAAGGCATCTTGAGCAAATGGGGGCTTCTCTATCATCTAAATGAATATCCTCCAAGTACTGACTGTAATATCTGCCTCATAACTGAATCCAGTTGATAGGTGACATCTAATCAGAAGAACTCTGGGTAAGGCTCTCATGAAGTTATCCATAAATGACCACCACTCACCCTGCAAATCACCAGCCTTCTCAGCTCTTCTTTAAATTTCAAAAAGGGGCAAAGATCAGAGATGATACTAATCTTATTTTCATAAGCCAATGTTTGCTCCCAGAAGCCTGGTACTATTTTCTTTGTTTCCAGAACCATTTGAGCAGATAATGAAGTGAGTTGCAGGACCCTAGAACCCACTGGGTGAAGAATGTGATGGGAGAGTTCCACTTGGGGCACCAGCTACATTTTCCTGCTCGTGACAGATGCTCTAGCTCACCATGGTTTCTGCACAGGGTCTCAGCCACTGAGTCAACAGCCAGGATTGTTCCATAGGTGGTTTAGGGGGGAAAAAATAGAAAGAAAAGAAAAGATTGTACAGAAATATGTAGCAGCACTTTGAAGATTTAGGCATATGGCTCTAGGGAAACTTTAAATATCTTTATAATAGGCTAGAATATTGTCTCCTTAGTAACAGAATATGGCCAACACCAAATGAAATCTGCAGTCCAGGCCAGGTACCAAATTGTGCTCATTGCTATTAAAGTAGTCACCAGAGAGTTCAAGGACTAGAGAGTCATTTGAAATGGCCTTGGAAAATACGTTGAAAGAATTGCCTCAGACCATTTACCCAGGTGCTAGTTCTCTGTCCTCGTGCTATAATACACAGCACATGACAAAATATATTCTGTATATTTATAGCGTGTCCAGAAAATGCCAAAGTGCTTAAGGCTCTGACATTGTTTTCATTAGAGATTTATACTTTTGGGAATGCAAATGCCAAGTTTTTAAATTTGCGATGGGTGGAAAATCTAAATGATGCCAGCTTTTAGAAATATTTTGTGTTGTGTGAAGTTTTAGATCAGCGGTTTGTGACTAGAATGATGAAAAACACATACAAAATTCAGGCAAAACACACACACACACACACACACACACACACACAGGTCCCCTTAACAAGAACGCTGGCTGCCAAGCTAGTGAAGACTAGGGAAGTTTATTATTCCGCTAACCTTATCTTTCTTCAACCTCATAAATGGCAGTAAATCAGAGAATGAAATTTTAGAAGTCTTTCAAATTGCAGTGTAGCTCATTCCTTTTGTCCTTGTCCATCAGTTCCCTCTTTTGTCATTTGCATATATCATAAGTGAGATGTTCCTTCACTGTTATTGTTTTGGGGACAATTTGCATTCAGCAGCCCACCACTTGCATGCTGTTGAAAAGTCCCGGACACTACCTACCTCCACATCTGTTCTGTGCTTTTCGCTTGGAAACCATCACATCCAACCACTAGGAAATCAAGTGAGACTCTGCCATTGGGCCTTCCGGTTGCTCTAGCGAAGGATCTCTAGAAGAATCCAAGCCAGTCCTTTCCAAACTATCCTGATCTCCAGTGGAATGACCTTCTGAGGTTTTCACACTGATTGAAAACCTTAGAGCCATCACCCCTGCCAGAGAGGAGACCAAATAACTAGATAACTACGGTCAGCTTTATTTTGCATGCAGTGATGGAGGAACACTCTCTTGTGATTGTTCTTTAAGCAGAGAAGTTGTTACCATCCTCTCTGAGCATGAGAGAAGTAGGACTGTAATGCCTGCTTGCACTCATGGGAAAAAACTGAGGATAGAAATAAAAAACGATGTCTGACATAAAAAGAACATAGTGCTTCTGCTGTCTTTAGCAAACACTTACAAATCCCCTATTTTGTGCTAGATATCCTGGAAGGCACTGAAAGTAAAAGAAGCAATAAGATGCACACGACTGACCATGAGATCCTAATCTAATGAAGAAGGTTGATTAGTAAACATGTAAGGCAGGGCTGCCTGATAACCGTGATGGTGATGGCAGCCACTGAAGGTTACCAGGAAGACCAGACAGGAACTAGTACTCCAAGCTGGGAAGCTCAGGAAATGCTTATGGATGGGAAGTGAGCCTTCCTCACTGCACAGTGCTAATCAAAGGAGAGATCTGGTCTGAGAAGCAGTGATGAGAGGAGACATGAAGGAAGGATGAATTAATAAAGGGTGGTGGGAAGGAATTCTAGGTGAAGAAAACAGAAAAAAAGGAGTCCGTGACAAGGTTTGGAAATATCAAATAGTTGTACATGGCTGATGTCTGGCACATTCTGGTGGGAAGACCCATGGAGGGGAGGCTAGCAGAGGACCGACAGAGGGGCTCCCCAGCTTTTGCACACTGGAAGTTGCATGGCAACCTGAGGTTTGAAGGGCCGGTGGGAATCTGTGTGTGGAGAAGCAGCATGATCTTGTCTATCTGAAATATCATGCTGTGCTTGAAGAGGATTTTGGCGGGAGGACAGTGGAATTCAGAAATAATGATGAGGATAGTGAAGGAAACCTCACATGACATTTAAAGATAAACACACCTTTGACTTTCCCCCTCCATTATGTAAAGATATTCAAGTGTGTACATGCACATTTTAAGAAAAATATACTCACCCTGTCATTAATGTTTTCAGAAAAAAACGTTTTTTCATCAGAGGATAAAGAAATTTAAGGCAGAGATGGCAGAGATGATATGTCTTATGTTCCTCAGTTTTTAATACAGTAATTGCTGCTGCAGACCTGGAGCAATTAACTGTATAAACTAAATACAGAGGGATAGAGTCACAGACACCAACCTACATCCTGTAGGTCTAGGAGGGGCTCTGAGATACATAAACAATGACTCAAATGAAATCCATTAGTTTCTTGACCAATGAGTGTGGGATCTAGAACTAAATTCAAGTGGAAACATTCTTGTTTATCCAGTCAACTCCATCTAACATTCGTTGTGGTATTAAAAGAATCATGAAAGGAGGTCCCCCCCACACACACAAAACCAGCAAATTGACGTTTTAACGTCATGCAGGGCTGGCCTGGGGTGCGACTCAGTGACAGAATACTTGCTTAGTGTACACAAGGCCCTGGGTTCTATCCACAGTACTGCAACTTTTTTTAAACAAATAAATGAATAAAAGTTCATTCAGCAATTTTGGCTTTATGTGACAAACTTGATTGACTTGGTGGGTCCTCTTCATTGGATATCAGTATGATACCAGCTTGTCTTTTTATTCATTAAATAGAAACGGTTTACATTTTTTAAATTCTAGGGCTGAAGTATCAAATGCGAAATTCAGCAGTGAGGTAAGTATGGTCATTCTGGCAGGCATTTGTTGTTGGTTTAGTCATCCAGATGCCTGTCTTCTTCACAGCAGCTCCGTTGCTTTGGGAGAAGCTCTTTTTCGTAAATCTCACTGTCCCACTGAGGTGAACCTGTGATCTAAGCCACCACCACCACCACAGATGACAGGAGAAGCAGGAGGAGTCTTTCTGTCACTGCTTCTGGGTAACTCTGCAGGGCTATTCCCATTCTTGGCCCTTGGACCGCCCTGATCTTCACCTGGGTCACCCCCATTATTCAGTCTCTGAGCTTCCTCAGCAACTCTGCACCTTTCCTTCTTTGTGTGGGTAAGCTCTCTGTATTTTCCATTGCATGGCATCAAAGATTAGTGATTGATACAAGAAGTATAAAGAAATCATTTTTCATAGAAGCTGAAATCCATTGTTCATAACTCACTGAAATTCCAACAATATGCTGATAAAATGTGGAGGGAGCAGGGGATATTAGCTACAGTTTATAACAGAGGCAGCTATAGCTCTAAGAACCACAGTACAGTATCATGAAGTTCATCTTGAACAGAATTAACAATGAAAGAGGAAACTATTAGATCCTAACTCTGCCAATAATTGTTGGTGTGGCAGTAAGTAAGTTACTTAACCTCTATGGATTCAGTTTCTTCTTTGTAAAATCAGACGACTGGGTCAGATGTGCTGCTGGAAGACCTCTTCCACCTCTGAAATCATTTGGTGTTTTATCTGAAACTCTCTTCTAGACATTTTTCCTCTGTGATTGGGTATACAATCTGTGACAGAATACATCAGTAGCTGATATATAGTCTTCCCAAGAGAATTCATTTTTAATCATCTGTGAAAGCAAAATATGGCATTAGAATTTTCATTTGCATATTTATAGATTCTTTGGCTATCTCTCCCCATTAAAGATTTCTGTTTCTTCTCAAGTAGAAAGTGTGCAATATCTTCAACAATAGGAAAATCAGTGAACATGTCAGAAATAAAACTAGGCCCTTTTATCTTCACCTCATTACTACAGTTACATATTTAAAGTTATTAAACATATTCAGAAACAATACACTGCGGTCAGTATGTCTTATACATTGTCTTTTTCCACTTTGAGGTATATCAGCCACTCACTTGTACCATGTTAATATATATTATTATAATTTCATCTCAACCTCCGTTTAGTTACTATATTTAGAAAAGCAAAAATAAATATCTTATGTATATTATTATTTTAATTGCCTTTCTTGCTTGCTATAGCATAGTCATAAAATTTTAAATATGTTGTTGATTTTTCTTTTAATTAAAATCTATGTTCTTCATTCCATAAAATATAGAAAAATACATTTATGAGTTGAAAAAAATCTCTCAAGCTATACATACATGAATGGATCTCTAAAAGATTAACACTACAGACAATATTAGAAATAAAAATTCCTTCTCTCCCCAAAAATACCATAAACCAAGTTAAAAGGCAAGCCATGGATAGAGAGAATATGTTTTATAACCCAAGTTACCAATAAACAATCATTGTACAAAGTACCAAGCAAAAATTATATAGAATAAAGATAACAGTATAAAATAAACAAAGGTTAGGCATAGTCAAATCACAAACAGAGAATATTCAGGAATATCTGAAGAGATGCTAACCCTTATCAACAGTAAGGGAAATGTTGCTAATTAAAGTGAAACAATATCACTAAATGCCAATTAGTTTGAACAAATATCCAGAAGCTTCTGCTAATTATGAGAGGATTGGAGCAACTGAAAGTCTCAGTTTAAGTTGGCAGAACTACTTTGGAAATTAATTTATCTTCTTTATGTATATCAATAAACCAGAAATTCTACTTCCTGGAAATTTTTATATACATACATGAAGATATAATTGCAAAAATTTTCACCACGTGTCATTGTCCATGATAGCAAAAAGGCAAAGACAAATAGAAATAAAATAAATGTCTAAAAGAATAGATAACTTGTGAAACTTGTGATGTCATAATATTATTATAAAGAATATTAAAAAACACTTTAAAGCATGAATGATTACCATAAATATCTACCTGAAAAAAAAATCAAAAGAAAAAATTTTGGCTGGAAAGTAAATTTACTCAGACACAAAATACCATTAAAATTAAATTAATTAATAAAAATACTACTACATATGATTTTTAAAATCATACATATATAATAACAATGAAAAGAACCATCAGAGGAATGATAAACTCAAAATCGACAGTAGTGGTCCCCCTCAAGAAAGTAGATTAAGTGCACACGCAGTCACGCAGAGGTTGGATTGGAGACTTGGATAACTCCCTTTCGCCTTGAGCGTCTTCCTGAAATCAATTCCATGGAAAGTACAACAGATTGGGAGGAGGCTGTGGACCTCCAGAGGAAAATGGAAGAAGAGTGAATGGATGACAAAGAGGAGGAAGGACAAGTAGTGCCCTCCTCACCACCTCTATGTCCTGCTGCTGCGTGTAAAAGTTTTCTTTGATGCTCTGCCATCTCAGCGGAGAAAGCCACATTCAACTTTTCAGCATTAACCTTTGGCCGGATCCCTAAGTTTTGCCCTGTGATCTTTCCTGCTGTTATTAGTTAATTTGTTTGCTTATGAATTTTACAAGCTGGAATCTTGAAACAAATACATGAACTCTGAAAGTAGGGGAAAGACATTTCATAGGGTATTTATGTAGAGATAGTTCCATGGCTATTAATTTATAGACCTTCAACTTCCATATGTACTTCTCAAAGCAGATAAGCCTGGGAAAAACATACATTCATGCTAGATATCTCTCCATTTTTAAAAAGAAATGAAAACATCACACTTTTCCAAATCATGCCACTTAGTTCTAGCCTATTAAAACTTCCTAGATATTGAAATTGGAATAATTTGAAACACTGACTATAACAAGAATTCTATCACTGGTTAGTTAAAATATCTTAAACTTGTATAGCTTTGTTTTTCAATTACTTATGTCTGTTAAGAGAGAAATTTTCCCTGTGTTAGTGTGTTCTGAATTTATAAGAAACCCTCAGCAATATAAGTCACCATATAGATTTTGAGAAGATAACAATAATATTTTCTGGGACTACTACATTTCTCAAGAACCCATGGAGAAAAAAACACATTGATAAAATATTTACAGTATTTTTTCTCAAATGCCATGGATATTAAAGTAGCTAAGACATTTTTAATCAAATGATAATATGCTATTTAATAAGGTAGTCAAAAATCTATTTTAAGAATAATGAAATATTGACTCCACTACAATAGGTTATTATATTTTGCTTTATTAAGTTTACTTTTCTTTCTCTAAATAATATTTCTAATTAACTTACTTAAACTCATGCTTGAAAATTTTAGAGACACTAAAAATAGGACAGAAGGACATCATTTTTTAAAATATCAAGGTTTATTATGTGTAAAATTATTTGAAAGCCACTATCTGGGAACTAGAGGTAGATTATATGTGATCATGGAATAGGCACATTTTGTTCTGGATCAAATTAAAAAATATTTCAGCACCTTTATTTTCCAGACCCTTTGCTTTCTCTGTGCTCCCTTCTGCAACATTTATAAAATCTGCCCTCCAATTTTCTTGTCTTTTCCAAATATTCCTTCCCAGCAGAACTAATGCACTCACACTCCAATTTCAAGTGGGTCTTGCTTTCTGCTATGGAGCTGGCAAATATATCAGACTGGCAAGATGTGGTGATATTTTGTGTGAAAATACTATTTTCATCAAATGATGGGCTTGGATGTTAATGAGTAGGAACATTTTCTAGAACCAATGTTGCAACTAGAGAAAATTCCACTGACTATGGTAAAGAATGTGACGGTTACACTTCATAACATTTTCCAAATTATTTTGTCTATGTTAGCATGAAGCTCGGCTTCAGACATAATAGATGTAAATGACCATTCTACGTGAGCTATAAAACCATTAGATAATTCATTATCTAAATAATGAGCAAAAATGCAAATAATCTGTAGTGAGTGAAAAACGTTAGGAATTTAGTATGGATTTTACAAAGGTCACAGAGTAGATTTCCAGTTATTTTAAAATAAAATGTAATCCATGGATTCAAAAAAATTATTTTTCTTACCTTCTCTAAAAAATAAATTTAGAAAACAGAATTATAATTCTGCCAGCTTGGATAAGATTCATTTTTGCAATCACATACTTAAATGTAACTTCCGATGCTTAACTCTAAAGGATATGATCGTTATCACAGCCTTAAACATACCTGGGGTAGAACTTTCTGAATCATCAAAAACTAGTTGATTTTTAAAAATCTATCACATTAAGTTCACCAACTGCCTCCCAACTATTCTCTACAGGACAAATGTGAAAGTGACCCTCAGTTGAGCCCAAAACCTTTAATAAACATATCCAGATGCCTGGAATCATATCATTAAGACATCAATGTACTTTGCTGAGCTTTACTTTTCTTTCTTGGATATTTAGACACTATGCATTCATAGACAAAATATGTGTAAATATCCCTTGAGTAGGCTTGTGTGACAGGCATGTGTCATCTCATAATTGTAGTCTGACATATCATAGAAATTCCAGTTTTTTCTTACATGATATCATAGCATTACAGTTAGTTGCTTCTCTATTTAGATTTGAAAATGATGCCAGTTTTTATTCTTTCTAGACATAAGCTACATCTGAAATACAAAATTTCCTTTGAGGATAAAAAACAACACCAACTGTTCTTGAAAACCTTATGTTGCCAACTCTGGCCCATGTAAGTCTACTGGTTATCAAAAACAGACGGAAATCCCTGGGGCAAGGCTGTCTGCAGCCCCCTTGATTAACTACACTTCGGTCACACCCTCGCTTCCACCGTAAAACACAAGAAAAATGAAATAATGCAATATATGATGCAATGCATTCTCTGGGGTGACTTCAGTAAAGTGCGAGAATTAAATGAGCGCCAAGAATATTCAGGAGGAAGTAAAGCTGGGTGCCTGACTCACATCATAATCCACATGAATTCCACATGGATTTGACATTTGAATATAAAAAAGTGAAATTGCAAACCATTTTCTGAAAGAAAATGTAGATGCTTCCGTACAGGATTCTTGGTGGGAAGATTATAAGGAAACCAAAAAGGTAGAAATCATAACAATAAAGAATGATGGATGCTCAGTATTTTGAGTTTGCACAATTATGTATGTTCATCTACTAATGTACACATGTATAGCTCTTTCAGATTATTGCAAAGATTTTTTCAAAAGGGAAAAAAAAACACAATCAAGAAACAATACGACATGTTTATATTTTTAACTATAAATAGTTCTTGCAGAGTAACAAAAATAAAACAAACTTCTCTAAAATGGAGCAATGCATAGACATTAAATGGAATCAACAATAATAGGACAAATTAAAATAATACTAGTAATTCAATTAAAAGAAAAAATGTGACTTTTTATATAAATAAAACCCAAAATTTTCAATGTTTGTATGAAAAGCTTCTATTTTTGTACATTACTAACTTAAAGACACACTCCACAAATCTTAAATGTGAATATGTTCCATAATACTTCCATTTTATATCCATTAATTGGTTCTAAGAAATCATTCATAAATATCTGGCAATAAAAATATGTATGAAAAACCTTTGTCAATTTCTGAAAAAATAAAATGAAACAGCAAAGCAAATACATTTTGGCACACCCATATAGACTATGGTTACTATTTAATACATATGAGATAATATTTAATTAGTTGCTTTTATTGTTTTAAAGTTGTTTGATGCACATTATTGCTGTCTGCATTTCAGGAATACTGACAAAAACGTTTCATCCTGACAAAAGCAGGTCTGAGAAGTGCAGTTGCTTTAATTGTTCTGATTTTACAGATGAGAAAACTGAGGCTCAGTGCAAAACCACAGGTTCAAGGTCAGACAACTGTGCAGGGTGGATCTCATCTATCTGACCAATGCAAAATTCTCTGGACCAACTACCTGTTATAAAATTCTGCCAAACTAGGACGTTTCAGTTCCTAGGATTACAGTGTTGCATTAGGCCAGATACATATGTCATAAATTACATTTCTCCCACACTGTGATCTCTTCTGATCAAGAGTTGCATTTCTATAGGGGAAGAAGGAGAACAAGGTTGTCCTTGGAAACTTCCCACCACTTTGGTGGGTGTGCAGACCCCATTTCAGCTCATTCAGTGTAGGCCTTTCCTTCTCTGAATGGTTTTCTGCTGTGTACATACTAAGCAGTGCTTCCCAGTGCATGCACCAGTATATATATTTACATACCTCCCCATCTCCCATGCTTTGAGGGCTGCCTCTTCCTGTGATCCAAAGAATCTGAGCACTTGCAGATTGTTTTGTACATTCTTGGCCAATGAGTTTCAGCGTAAATTCTCTCAGCCATAACCATTCTAACATGCTCTTCCTAACTCGCTGTTCTGCTAGGTGTATTATTTATTTTACTGTGCCCTCAATTTCTCCCATGCATTTTATCTTCGACCAAGTGCTCTTCCACACCCATAGCTGACAAAGGATGAGCAAATGATAGTGTCAGCCCAACTTCAAAGGAAGGAGCGGTGAATATTTCTCCATGTACTAAAATGCAAGGATGTGTGTGGGGGCTGGGATGGGCGGGAGCACAGCTCCAGGGAGGGACACAGATGGTGAAGACCAGTGGACAACAAGGGATTGATGGCGACTCTCTGACATTATGAAAGCAGCATAAACGTTGTTGCAACCTGTGAAGAAGCTTAACCAAATTTGGATGGATGGTGAAGGGAGGGTTATAACTTGAGGGAAACTGAGAGGAAAGCAAAAGCACTTGTTACTGTCTGATGACTAAAGCACACCCTGATCCCATCACTCTTCCTTTCCCGTTCCCCGTCGTCCTTGAGAGCATTCACCCTTTCCTCTCCTACCTCCAATACTGTTTGGGGTTCTTGGTATAGAGAAGGGGGGAATCCAATTCAAAAATCACCTTTGGTTTAAATTTGGACACCAGTTAGAATATTAAGAAGCTACGGATAAAGACCTAGGTTTAGTACAGACCTACCTTCATCACTGATCAAAGCCAATATGTGGAAGCAACCTCTTTTTCTCTATCCTGTTACACCTCACAGGCGGATTAAAGAGGACGGTTTCGTGAAGGTGTGGCCTCTCTCCAGGGTGATGGTCTTCAGAGGTTTTTGAAAGAAAAACAGCAGTTTTCTCCAGATAAAAGAAAAACTGGACTCTTTCAAAGTATCTTTGCTCTTAAGTGAATATTATAATTGTAGTAAAACTGTGATATTGAATACACTGTCAGCTTTGCTGGTGTGGACCACTCTCTACGTGTACATGGGGCTTTATTTTGTCTTTTCAAGAAGACAGGAAAACTCAAGAATAACTGGGCTGAATGAAATTGCCCAGTGCTCTTTTATTCTCGAATTTTTAAAAAAATTTATGTAAATGAATATGTTTTAGGCATTTCCCAAAAGGGGCTGTGTTACTATGTCCCATGTCCAAAAAGCATTGACCATAGCGTGGGATCTTTGAAGGGATCAGTAGAGCGCACTTAGCTCAGCTGGAAGCCTGAGCCAGATCCTGCAAGCTTCTGGTTTGGGCTCTTTCTGCAGCTTCATTTTCCTTTCTGCTTCCAATTTCTACTTGGCTTTCCATGGCAATGTATCAATAGAGAAACTCCAACAGGTGGTAGCGTGGTTGGCTGAAGGTTACCCTTGTAAGCGGAATAGAAGTGCTATGGATGTCTTCCAAGAGATTTTTTCCCCATTATACAAATACACCCATTGATCAAAATAAGATTTTAATGTGAGAAAAGTACATTTATAAATCTGCATAATCCTACACCCATAGAAACTTATTGGTATTTTAATTTAATAGTTCCCATTTTGAAAATTATTATTTTTTAAAAGCCACAGAATTATGCTGTAAAAATAATGCCCTAATTTCAGCTTCATATAACATTCCTAGCATATTTCAGTGGTACTGAAAATTCTGTGCAGAGAGGAGACCTGGCTTTATCTCCCACCTCCTGCCTCTTATTTCAGTGAAATCCCAGCCCTGTCCTCCTTTTTCTCACGTTTTTGGGAATATTTGTCTTTACTCTCTGTGGCCTCTTGCCAGCAACATCAGAGGTGGTCTTTGTGTGTTTAGGGCCAGTGATGAGCAAAGTAAAACATGAGATTAAATCAAGCAGAAGAGAGAATGACATAATCGAAAGTTCCAGCAAATTTGAGATAGATGTGGCTGTTTGTGGTATAACACAGGAGACTGATTCACAGTAAACTTGCATTTTAATGAAATACACTACAAAATAATGACAAAACTGTAGTAGGTGTAGTAAATTCGTAGACCAAGAACATAAACATGTGCTGTCATTATGATGTGTTATGTATTGTACATAATCATATCCACTATGCTTTATAAAACTGGTGATGTAGTGGATTTGTTTATACCAGCATCATCACACACGTGAATAAGGCAGTGCGCTTTGAAGTTTGATGACTGTGTATGGGACTAGCCTCATATATATGGCTGATTGTCAATGAAAATTACCAGTATTCAATTTCTGACTATGCTGATTTCTGATATTCCAGAATAAAATCATGTCTACTCTTATTTTAATCCTTGAAGGTAAAATTCTTACATCTTATTAGTGCTATACTGTTATTTCACCAATAAAAATAATCTGAAATTAAAATCATCGGTGTTCTGATTAATGATCAATTATCCCACTTACTAGAAAAGAAACAAAATAAAGCCCAGTGCACACTGCACAGCTAATAATGTATTCAGTATCACAGTTTTATTGCATTTACAAAGTTCACTTTAGCTTAAAGATATTTTGAATGAGTCCAATATAGATATGAGAACATAGCTATTGACTCGGACAGCTTTACCTCTGTGTGCTAAAACTCAAGAAAGTGTGTACTGCAAGTTTTATTGAGACAAAAATTATAGTTTCCTATAAAAAATATCACTTTAGGTCCCTTTAATTAAACCAAAATATATATAAAATTGTATTCTAAAAGATGTTTTTCAGAATTTCCTCTAAGAGATGGAATTATTACAAAGAGTCATACAAAATATTTGGCATCAGCACAATACCCCATATTCTCTCCTTTGCATTAGTGGAGAGCCAGACTAAATCTGATTGAAAACATTGGTTTACAGTGACCTTTACTATAATATTATGACAGAATTAGTGTAGTTTTTAAGTAACAGATGGAATGATGTTACTTTTGAACTTTTATTGAGTAACAAAAATGTCTTCTTTTTGTAGTTTTATTTTTTACTCTATTTGTAATGTTTATTCTTAAGAAATAATTTTATTCCAAGAATTTTGTCTGAGAATAATTTATACTAGAATAACAATGTTTGTTTGGCCTTTGATTTATGAATGTATTAGATAATGTTGTGCTACTGTTTATAGATTTTGTACTTTAAATATATTAAATATTTAGACTTATGGATTTTCATTTTGTGAAACTTGAGCTATGTGTGTGTTAAATAGTAAGAGGTAAACATTAAGCAATATATTTGATAAAATATCTGCTAATCTTCCTTTGAATATTGAATACTAGAATATTGGTCTACTGCAGGCCTCTTGTCACATGTCACCATCTCAGAAAGACAGTTCTGGATTACTCTTCCAAAACAAGAAATGCCATACTCCAACATCAGTCTCTCTTACTATCTCTTATAGTTTTTAATCTTCTCTTACTAATTAAAATTAATTTCAACTTAAAATATTTATTTTTAACATGTTTATTATATGTCTTCCCTCGAAGAAACATAATCCCTTTAAGAGAAGGATTATTTTCTCTTGGTGTCTCCAATGCAAAAAAATTCTTGCATGTAGTAAGTGATTAATAAATATTTATTAAATTAACTTGGTAATAACAAAATTGAAGAGGTGTTTACTCTCATTTTTCAATACATAATAATAACGTTTATTACATAAGGTGCTTAGGATTGAAAGTTACTAGTACCGATGATGAGTTGCCTATTTGTACATAAAGATATTTTTAAAATTTGGCATTTTTTTGTTTAAGATCAAAATCCATATTTTAAATTACTGGGTCAAAACTTTTTTTTTTTTTTTTTTTGCATTGAGGATCGAACTTATGTCCTCAAACTTACAACCTTGTGCTTACAAGGCAGGTGTACTGGGTCAAAACTAAAGAATATTGTAAAGTGATAGAATCCAATTTCAAAGCTGCTTTTTTGTAAGATTAGGCCAATTTACATTTCCACCAATGATTCATTCTCACCTTGCTGTTTGACTTTCAAACTTCTGTTCATCAACTTCTGTCTCCACCAGCATCGGTCTCTTCCAGGTTTCTTCTTGTGAAATGATAGTACAGTATTACGTTTGTCATTCTCTACTGTAAACTACAATGATTCCTTTGTTACAGAAAAAGTGTT
Source organism: Hydrochoerus hydrochaeris (assembly GCA_004027455.1). NCBI lineage: Eukaryota > Metazoa > Chordata > Mammalia > Rodentia > Hydrochaeridae > Hydrochoerus > Hydrochoerus hydrochaeris. Next base: position 97,941 of record PVLA01004753.1, read on the forward strand.
TCAGGAAACAACCTGCAGAGTATTTCTTTAGAGGAAATATCCACAACATTTGCCATGGTAAATGATCTTACAGATCAAAAACAAAATTTACAGAAAATGTCATCAATTTCTTCTAATATGCCCTTTGTAATCATTCTGATGAACTAATAAAACTAGATGCTTTTTATAGAACTGACTCACAGTTTTTGTTTGCCATCTAGTTTATGTAGTGGCAAATTGTTTTGCAGTGATTTATATAACATCTAACATTCTGAATTTTGCAAACGGACATAAAAAGAATTCTTTCAAGGTTTTGTTATGAAGCTGGTCCTCAAAAACCTGCATGCAAGTATGACCATGGAGGCAAGTTTTCTTTCTTTTTTCTTCTCCTGTGTAAAGCACATGCTTTTATTTTTTGTGGCTAATTAACGTAGAGTGCTGTGCATACATCTGAAAGGTAGCAACTTTAGCTCTGTAGGCTTTTATCCCAGACATCTGATAATTACTGCATAAATAAATTCATAACACAAGGCTGTTAGAAGTGGTCTAATTGCAACAATTAATTTGTAGACTTACCTAATTAAATTTCCCTAACCAGAATGTGTTGTCTGCATACATCACAATTTACAAAAGAGAAGTAACAGAGCAGAATAAAAAATGACAGTGTCCCTAATAGAGTCCCTTGAGGAATTTCTAAGGTTAAAATAAAAATCTATCAGTGTTGAACAAGAAAATATGCAGTTCAGCTGTAATGATGGATGATTCTGGTAACCTTCATGCAAAGTGATCCTGACATATACTATTATTGAAACAGAAACGAGCATATCTTTGTCTACCTTATTGCTTTTATAAAGTTTATGAAATGGTCTGGGAATCTGAAAACTCGCTTTTCATATTGTACTTGGGAACATTAAGACAATTCCGACCTCATTCTTCCTCTTGGGACTTCTACAGCTTCTTGTTTATCTGCTTCCTGCCTTCATATAGGAATTGAGTAATTGCAAAAATATGTGCTGAGGGTAGAAAACTGCACAACGCGCATTTCTGCTAACACAAAAGTGCTGGACCTGCCAATCTTGTGTGCAACATCTATAAGTCAAATGACAATTACAGTGTATTATTTTTAAAGAGACAGAAAGAAAAAAAATAGTGGCTAAAAGGAAACTGTACAGGTCATTTTAACTGAGAAATATTACTATCACAATTCTTCAAGTATTCAGTAAGGCTTTTCTAATAAAACCCTTTGCCTTTATTATTTTAATCATTCACATATTAGTAGCTAACTCTTCTTAATCTTGTATTTATTAACATGCAAATAAACCTGGATTAACCCTCACTGCCCTTATAAGATAGCAAATGTCTGTGTTAGCCTGTTTCTCTACCACCGCCTGCCTCCATCTCCCTCTGCTCCTCTTCCCATTCCCTCTCCACCATGGGGATCGAGGACCACCTGCTGACGCATGGCCTGCCCCACAAGGGCTCCTGAGGCTGCTAGGCTGGGTATTAATGATGTAGTTCTCATTAATATCCTGCCAGCAGCTGTAAGTGGTATGCACTTTACTAAGATGAAGCGATTGGTAATCAGGAGTTCTTCATCCAGTGATCTTTTCTTTTCCTTGCCACACAATTCCTACCCTTGAACCAACTTCCTCCTGGGATGGATTTTTACTCAAATAAAGTATAAATTAGCAGTATGTGTTGGTGCATGCCCATAGTCCTAACACTCGGGGAGACTGAGGCAGAAAGATCCTAAGTTTGAGCTTATCCTGGGCAATTGAGCAACTCTGTGTGAGGGGAACATGATAACCACTCTGCCATGGAAACCAATTAGCAACTTTGTGAGACCCAGTCTCAACATTAAAAATGAAATAAAGGGCCGGGAATATAGTTCAGTGTGAAGGTCTCTGGTCTAATCCTCAGTACCACCACCGCAACTAACTATTATTCAATAAAATATAAATTAACTTACCAGGCAATCTAAACAGAGGTATTACTAGTGCAGAAAATAGTTAAGAATTAAAATGGGGGATAAAGCCTCACTGTTAGGCTCTGTGACATGGCTCACACTGTATCCTAATCTTCCTCTAGAAATCTGGGCAAGAGTAAGAACCCAGTGAGAGGATTCAAGGAATACTTTTCAATGATATGTGTCACAGATACCTACAGTGCTTAATACCACATGAAAGAATAGGCAATAGCAGGAGAACTTCATACACTGTGCCAGGGTACAGGTATGTGATTGTTCCATTTTGCCTGATTGTTGAGTCTTCCTTCTCTATTCCTGTTGAGTGACTTAAGTACTATTACATGTAGAAAACATAGATTCTTAACTTTGGTTAGAGACATTGTACAAAGAAATTTGTTGGATTTGAGTCTTTCGTGGATATCATCATTATTTCTTTTGTGTTCTCTTCTGTATTTTTAACCATTAGGAGCCCTTCAAATGACAGATGCAACAATCCCCACAGTTTAAGATTCTTTCTGTTCTGCCATGGAAAGAGCTGTTATTTACCTTTGCTTACAATGCCTCTATTTTTCATCTTAGCCCAACATAAAAGTAGAGACGGAGAATACACGGGGGTGAATACCAAGTGAAAGTACCAATTTTTTCTCACAATGTTACCTCAAATATTCTATTTTCTTAACCTAGATTTCCAGGGAAATAATAACACTCAAAAACAAATGCAAATGTAATGACAAAGCACATAATATACAGATGGTCTTTGAGTTTATGAATTAATGGTTTATTACTGCCTTTTGTTAGTGTAGAAAAATAGGATCATTCAATCCCTGTACCTAGGACATATTATTAAATTTATACATTTGAGTCTAATAAATTTGACTTTGAAATGCATTTGCCACAAGAAGGGTCCACATATACAATTCAGGTCAAAATAAAATAAAAGCAAATTCTATCTTCTGATGTGAATTAAATTAGATACTCTGAGAGCAATAAGATGAAAGAAGGATAATTAAGTTTTAGTAATAGGATTAACCCTCGCTTTTTTGACCTCTCTTGAAACAATTTCTTCTTTTGGCTTTGGTGACTCCATCCCCTTATATGTTCACTCTCCATAAATTTGATTATTTTGTTCTTTTCCTTGAATCTCTTCAGAGGTCTATCTCAGCCGCCTTTTCCTCTTTTTCTATCCCAATTACTCACCTAGCGAGATCCACGAGCAAACAGCATCAATAATATAATATAATTTAATGAAATGCTAAGATTTTTAAACTATTTTCTTATTAAATCAGAAACTTTGGAGGTGGGGCCCAACTGCAATCTATGTTTCAACAAATCTGGGTGATTCTGGCTCTACAGTTCAGTTTGAGAAACTCAACTTTTTTGTGAGGCTTTCTGATCTTTGGTTATTGGCATCAAGTGCAAAGCACAAGTAATTTGAAATAGACCTGAGTCTGAGTTACTTTAGAGGATGATTCACAAATGATTCTGATTCTATCTTATTTGCTGAAACAAACACCCTTGATTTATCAAAGAAGAAGTCATGCTGCAAAGGAAGCAGCCTCATGGGGAGCTATCAAGGAGGTCCTCTGTTTGGCAATGCTGGCCATTGTGTATCAGGCACAGATACGTGAGAAAATTATGAGCTTTCTTATCCTCACTGTTGGGTTTTTTTCCTGCTTTAAGTCTTTCCAACTGTGACTTGAACATAATGGGAAATTTCTGCTGTGTGTTTTTTTTTTTCTGTATTCTTCATGCAGGACTCCATAAGCATAATTAAATGATGCTTCCTTTCCAGCAAGCTTGGGGTAATTTATTATATGATGATAAAAGAGCACATATTTCTACTAACACTTGTATCTTCCATTTCAACCTCTGTTGAGGTATAGACTTGGAAATCTAATTGCGTATCTGTCAACTCTAACTGGAAGTTCAATCACCTTCAGCTCAAGAAAAGAAGAATGAGGAGAAGAAATATTGATTAGTTAGAAAAGCTGACACACCCCCATCCCAAAAACCTGGTAAAGTAATTAGTCCAAACATTTAGTCTTTGGTAGGAAATTGCAAAATTTGAAAAATTTCTAGTATATCTTTTATCAAAGAAAAATTCATGAAATGAGAATGTTTAAATTGTTATAAAAGGAGCACATTTTTTTTTGAAAAATAGACTTTTTGCATCAATCTGTGAAGTACAATTGAAAATCTTTGTGAAATGTTTAAGTTTCCAGAAAATGTCATTTACCAAAACTGACTCCAATGGAGACAGAAGTTCTCTCCTGGCACATTTTCACATGAATGAAAGAAAGTTGTAAAAGAATTACTTCACCAAAATGTACCTGAAAACAGATGACTTCATGATGCAGTGCTCTCAAACCTCACAAGTTTGGGTATTTTCAAACCTATTTCATCATTCCAGGGCTTTGCAAAAGGATGAAAATCTCTATCTTCTTTTTATGAGTCAAATTTACAACACCAAAACTGACAAAGAATATAGAGTATATACTCCAGTGCAATCTCACCTATGAAAACCTCTTCAAAAACTTAAATAAATAAGCAACAGAATGTAACAGCCTCATAAAAAAATAACAATATATCATGACTAGGTACAATTCATTATAATAAACTTTACAGGAAAATGCATATGATTACCTCAGTAGACAACAAAACTTATTTGTCTGAACTTGTTCTTTCTAACTAAAACCACAAAAGAGATTCCTTTGTCTTCCTTCTTTCTATCATGCAAGTTTACAAGGGAAAAGAGTCATCTGGAAAGCAGGAATTACCCTCATCAGAACCAAATCTGCTGGCACCATGGTCTCAGACTTCCATCTCCAGAACTATAAGAAGTGTGTATTGATTGTGCCACTCTGTTATTGCAGCCACCTAGGCTAAAATACATGTGTTACATGTCCATGAGTGATCTGGTGTTAGCTGCAATCTAGCTTCATCTCCCATCACGTATCTTCTCATATTTTGAATTGTTTCCACAACAGATGTGTATTTAATCTCTTAAACCCACCATGTTGTCTTGAACCTCAAAACCTTTACTATTGTTTTTTTCTCTGAACTCTCTGTCCTCCATCTGTTTTCTCAGTCTGTATGTATTCTTCAGATTTTACCTCTAATATCATTTCCCTGGACTGCCTGCTCTGATTCCCCGGAACAGATCAGATACCTCCATTCTCATCCTCAGCCATTATGTGCTCTAGCAGGATCGCAACACTCCATTTACAGAACATTTCACAGAGCATAATTTATTTGTTCACTGTTAACTGTCTCCCTTAATAGCCAGAGGTATATTTATTTATTTCTAATCTTAATCTCAACATTAAGTATAGTTCATAGCATGTAATAAGAACTAAAATATCTGTAGAATGAATCAACTGTTAAATCCCTAGGGAAACTGAGACAGTCATTTTCTCTAAGTCTGAAACACATTAGGCTTAGAGAAATGATATTTGAGGTCCTTCTCACTCAATAGACCTCAATTCTCAGAAACTTACATTTTTCCATTTAAAGGATATATCACAAAGTATAAATCCAAGTTATTACCAAAATTTTCTTGACTGCTAAACAAATGGTGAAGGAATAATACTTGACAACAGTAAACTTCAGAAAGACAAAGGAAAGGCACTACTGTTCTTACCATTTCATAGCATTACTGATACACTATTCTTAGCTTTGTGGAACTAGGTGGAATTTATAGATATTAGTGACACTATGCAATGCAAAAGTTTATAAATACATAGAAAATTTCAGGGGCAAGTAGTGGAAATGCCACAAGCCCTTTCCTGGATCCAGACTCTTTTCTACTTGGTGATTCAGAATTCTGGGTTAAAGTCTGTGCCTCATCTACAGAAGCAAGAGCTACTTTGTAAGAGAGGTGGAGGCTTAGCAATGAAAGTTCCTTTCTTCTTCTTCTTTTTCTTCTTCTTCTTCTTCTTCTTCTTCTTCTTCTTCTTCTTCTTCTTCTTCTTCACACTTTCCTGGTGGTGGTGGATTAACTAATCCCCAGTGGAATCCTTCATCCCACTTGTGATGCCAAGTTTGTTATAGTCAGTGTTTGTAAGGGAAGAGAGTTAATATAGGACACACAATTTAAAGGGTTATTTTACAATATTCACCCAGAAAGTCAAATGAAGAGTGCAAGAGATCTGTCCACACACTAGAGACCCAAAGAATCCAGCAGAGGACCTGGATCCCATAACAATGTCCTCCATGAGTCCGGTTGGAGGCCTAGAACCTACAATAATATCTCATGCAAGTCTTTGTCAAGGCTCTGTACTGCAAAGTTCAAAGCTCAGTGGTGGAAGCTAAAAAGTCTGTGTCAGCAAGGTGAATGCTTTCTGCCATGAGGCCGAGAGATCTGTACTGCAACCAGGAAGTGACACTCGAGGTAAGGACAAGAGCTCCCCCAAAGAGAACAAAGCCATCCTCAGTGACACAAGGACTCAGAGCTCCTCTGATGACAATAGCTGAGTTCTTATCAGGAAAACCACCAAGCACCACTCTGACTCAGTTCAGCTATGTGTTACAAGTTAACCATTAATTAACCCGCCACAATGTTTCGTGAGTGTGTGTGTGTGTGTGTGTGTGTGTGTGTGATTGCAAAACTCAGGGATTGCTAACTTCTCTAGGCTGTTATTTTAAATAGGAGATAAAAGGATAAATTTCAACACCTGAGATATAGAGACCAGCTCCAGTGACTTTATTTTCTACCTCAATGAAGGATGAATTACATCACTTATATTGGCTTCAACCTGCCTACATAAGTCTCTTTTTTATACTCTTTCCTTTTCTGGTTAAATGTGTTGGCAGAACTTGCCTCTCTACTGCCCCTGCCACTTACTCACAACTGGTGTCTGTTTGGAAGGAGGTGGTAGTTTTGATGCTTTGAAAAAATCCTATCTTGATTGAAGCATTGAGAGATTATCACAAATCCACTGTCTCACTTGAAATGTGTTTAATTGGTGAGTTTAATCTTTTTTTAGTAGCAATATCAGACAGTAGTTCTCTTTAGAGAGAATCTCCTCACAGGAACTTTGTAAACTGTGTTTCTACTAGTGGCAGTCTATGAATTTATCTTTCAAAAGGAGTACATGGCAGGCACTGGGGACATGCCTAACTACAACAGAATCTGCTACTTCTGTGAGTTGCTTATGAAGAAGGCAAAAATATTAATGTTAAGGGGATTGACAGAGGTCATATCAGAACTATGAAAGGGAATGTGGTAAAATGTCTTAACGATCATTAGCCTAATGCTTTAACATGAACACTCACAAAAATACTCCCAAAGGTGCTCATCAAAATAACTACATCTTCATTTCTATGAGTTCTGTATGTGGGGATTTATTCAGCTGTTATTTGATAAATCTCATCTCTATTAAACATGTACGAACCTTTTTGTCATTATTCCCTGAACAACACAGCACAGTATAACAACTGTTTATAAACCATCTACACTGTGTTAGTATTACATGTAATTTAGAGGTGATTTAAAGTATCCATAAGAACGTGTTTAGGGTATATGCAGTGCACACCATCTTATACAGTAGACGTGAATGTGTGAAGATTTAGTATCTGTGGAGCACTCTGGACCTAATCTGCTTGCAGATACAAAAGGAAGTTGAATTGTACACTGAAGCACACAAAAATATGCTAGATTGATTTTTGTCCTTCTAGTATAGTCTTATTTTCTAAGCACAGTGTAAAGTATTCTTCCAACTCTCTCACTCCCAGTTAGAACATGAGGTGCTTGAGGAGTACTAAGCTATCCCTAATGACTGCCATTAAGCCAGATGAAGGTACTGTGGTCTTAGTTACTACTTCCTTTCTACAGCTGAGGAGTGAGGGAGTGGCTTCTGCCAGCTCTCTTGCAGGCCACATCAAGAAGAAAAGGGAGGGAGGATGGAAAAGCCAGGCCAGGCTTTCCAGGCTTATCCCTGCTTCAAACTGAGCCAACACAGTCTTGGCTTCAATTACTTCATATGGTTTGTTTTTGCTACTAAATAAACAACTACACAGTGTATGTAAGATCCATGAAGCTACAGACACATGAGACCTACCTATTTCTTAGGATTCCCTTGTTTCTCAAGGAGAATTGCTGGAATTTCTCTGTCCCAGGAGCCAGCATGGAAGGTGAAGTTCATCTGATCACAGCAGTCTTAATCTATTTTAAGCAATTTAAGGTATATAATGATGTGCCCAAATACACTATGCCACCTCACTGGGTCTGCATGTCTGGGTTTTGGGTTTATTATCTCCAGTTTTGCCATCACTGTGAACTTCTGCAGTCTTTCCTGCATCATCAGTCTTACCTGAAATTTCAAGGCAAGTGCACCCATGGCTGTAAGCCAGAGGAATAGACTTCATTAGGGAATGGGCGAGGTATATATATGCAAGGGGGTACGTTCTTCAAGTGTCAATCTGTCATCTATTATACGTGATAAAATTGAGGAAGTGCCTCTCCAGCAGTGTTGAGGAAGTGATGGAAATAAATATAGGTTAGATGAAAACATACGATTTCAGGGCATATACCACAGATTAGGAGAAAAGTGGGTGATGTGTTTATGGGGGGTCAGACATCTTGTACTTCACAGTCCTTCTTCAGGAAAGTATCAAAGTAAGTGACCCATTTCAGTGGTTACCTAGTCAGGCTGTGTCTGAATGGTGGTCGTTTCTTAACTTGAAAGTACGTGAGCTGTTCTCCAACCCATGGCATCTTGCTTTTCTTTTTACAAGTTTGCTTTTGATTTCAAGTATGCATAACACTTATGCATTTATCTAGTCTGCTCAGATACATGTGAAGACAGTATATCTATTACCCTTTCCTTTTGAATGAAAAGAAACTAAAATTGAAAAGAAATCTTCATCTCAATACCTTTCCCTTGAATGTGAGAACTGGGCTTGAACTAGCTTTTCTGACACTCATAACTTCTTGTGGAGTTGTCGAGTAGGTTTTCTTACAAAGCAAAGCGATGTATTCTGCTTTTACAGAATAAAGAAAGATTTCTTAAAATACCATTCATCATCAAGTAGATTTCCATTAGCACCGAGATCAGGTTCATTAAATGGTATGAATGCCTCTATTATGTGCGAGAAGCATGAGTTCTCCTTTCAAAAATATACTGAAAATAATTTGATGTCAATTTCCATGGTGATAGAAGAGAGAAGCATCGCTTAGAACCATAACAAAGACATATATTTCTCAGTTATTGTGATACACTGAATTGGTCCCTTTCTGTCAAGAATTCTCTGGGTTTTGTTGTTATTATTGTTTCATAACCTGCATTGAAAAATGCCTTTATTAAAAATATGACAATTATTGAATTGTGTCCTTTTTATATCTAGCTAGCCACCCATTTTTTTATGAGGTAATTCTTCAAAATAAGAAGCCTAATTTAAGGAAGATTCTAAAAATGGGACGCTTTCTCGAAGGAATGGCTGATACAAAAAGTGTCAGTTCCTAATTCTCTTCATGTTGCTACACATCCCCTTACAAGATTCTTTTAATGTTTATAAGGTAAAGCAGCTGTTGGACAAATAATTGATATAGCTTTACAGTCTTCTTCTTTTTATTGTTTATATCTACTTGGTACTACATGTTAAACCTATAGGAGAAAGAATATATTCGTTACTTTTATTGGTACAGTAATTTATGAGATGTGTAATTAACCTGGTTTACTTTCTCTGGCTCCAGAATTGTGTCAACAGTTGTCAGAGAATGGCCTCCCACTGCAGGTAAGATCAGTATTTTTTAAAAAGATACCAAATTAATTGAATATGGCTGAATTTACAATATGGACTTATTATACTTTTTCTGTTTGTTTTTATCTGTAATTGAACTCAGGACCTTGCACTTGCCAAGCAGGTGTTGTGCTACTGAGCTACATCCCTAGCCTAGGCTTACAATGCATTTTACCCATTAAATATAACAAATTCAAGGACTTTATCACCGTTGGTCAAATTCAGCCACAATTACTGTAAATGAAGAAACTCATGAAGATGCTGAAGCCCGTTATCAGAAGTCTCTAAGACATTTGCCTCCATTGTATTAGTGTTCATGTCCTTTGCTGTCATTATTCAGTGACTACATCTTCCCTGCCTGTATCCCTTACCAATTTTTGTTAAAATCATTTCTTGCTTATTTCAGACCTTTACTCTTTGCAGAAACTCATTAGTCCCCCTTCCTCCAGTGATCTATTTTATTTTTACCCACGTGTCGGAGGAGTTTTAACCTGGTTCTGTACTGTCTCCAAACACTGCAGTACCTAGCTACTGAGAGACCTCTCCACCGGCTTTCTCTCCACCGGCCAGCAGCTCTTTCTCATCTTCACAACAGAAGGGATTTCCTTATCTCTAATTTTCCTCCAAATTGGATATGACTCAGAAAGATCCATAACATCAGAGAAGGATTATGTTCTTACAGTCACCTCTGGCCCTGGGATTTACTTCCATTTAATTAACACAGATAATGGATCATTTTACTGTGTTAAGCAGCCTCCTTTTCTATGTTTTGATATGTAGGGTATGGAAGGAACTCAGCCTCAGCCTAGGAGGGAGGGAGGGAGAGAGAGAGAGAGAGAGAGAGAGAGAGAGAGAGAGAGAGAGAGAGAGAAACTCTTTACTAAAGAGGGAGAGATTTTACAGAGCAGAAACTGGAACACTTGAAATTGTACATTAAATATTTTTCCCAGAAAGCCTAGTAATCTTTTAAACTACTTTAGTACTTGGGATTTCCCTCTACATTTTCATTATTCATTTCCTACTTTTCCTTTCACTGCATTCCTTCTCTGCTCTCTTGTTCATTTTTTCTAGAATTTTTTCCCTTCAAATTCTTGGTTTATTTGGCAGAATAATGTGATTCCCTTATTGTTCCTACTCCAAACTCATTTCCTGGATCCCCCCAATCCACTATGGTATTCAGGGAGACCTAAAGCTGATCTATTGCATTAATTGTGATTAAAACTTCAGATTTCATTTAATAGCAATTTAGCTAAAATTTGACACCTACTTTCATCCCTCAGGAGGCTGGCTTTTTGTAGGTTTTATGGTAGGCAGTCTTATTGTAGATTTCATTGACCTGAGTAAATATGCATCATTGTATTCAATTTGTGGCATTTCATTTTGCAAGGTATGGTTAAAAGATGAGAAAAATTCTTAAAAATCAAACATAAGGAATTAGTATAGTAGTAATTAAGATATATTAATCTGAATAAACCTAGTTGAAGAAAATTGAAAAAAATTAGTGTATCTATTCCTTACTAAGAAAGATTATTTGCATGGAAAATAAGTCATGAAAGTATTTCACAAGGGAAAACTTCCTTTGTAAAAGTGACTGGAAATGTGAACCCCATTCATTAGCCTTATGAACAAATAAACTTTGGTGACATCATTTTTATAATTGACTCAAAGATTTCTTTCTAAAACAGAGACTGGTTGCAGGTGAATTTTAACCTCATATTGACAGCACAATTCACCTCCACTTTCCACCGACCCCAAAGTTACATAAAACTTTGCGTCAGTAATGTAAGCTCTCTCATGACCTTGGGCAGAGTGGACCCAAAGTGCTAACTAGGACTAGGACTTCTGTGCCTGGCTCTTTAGGATACCAGGCAAGGAAGCTCATCTACAAAACCAACCAGGAAGAGTGTGATGCAGCATTTCTGGGCAATGCCAGGTACATAATTTTAATTCTCTCAAGATGGGTATTTGATAACATGATCACCACTGAATTTAGGTTAGTAAAAGAAAAGGGATCTGACACATGTCTGTGGGCCTTGCCAGTCTTCCTGTCAGAGGCCAAGTAGCTTCAGCCAGCTGTGTTGCATTTCCAGAATCTTCTGATTGCTGCACTGCTCACACTGCAATGCTGGTCATCACCTCTAGCAGACACCGTTCAGAAGCAGACGGGACCTCAAGACAGGCTTATTCTTAATGACCCCAGGGGTGTTGTAGGTGCAAGGTCTATTTCACTCTTGGGCCACTAATAGGAACTGCAGAGCCTTGAAGTCACCCTGGTTATTAGCAATCGACACAGAGCTTCCCTTTTATCTGTTCACATGATCATCTTTTTATTTGTTGGTAAGATTGTACCACAACATGGAAAGCGAGTTTAGATAATTTTGCAAGCATCACTGTCTTTGGATATGTATCTTTTCTCCTTGGACTTATATCATCTATGCTGTCTCATTAGTAACCAATACTTATTAGTGAATGAAACTAACAAGAAACTGAGGGGAATGTAACTAATAAGAAACTCAGGGGAGATTTCTCTAAAACCAAAGACAATACATTTTTTAAAAATTGCCTGTTGTACTTGAGATGCTTTCAAAGCTACCCATTCACTTGACAAATGTATATTGTGCATTTACACACAGTATCTACCATGTATCAGACAGTTTTCTGGGCAGTAAGAATATAATAGCAAATTAAATATGTGTTAGATTTATGGAGCTAAATGTTTCCAGGAAAGAGCACCCCCATAACAACAACAAAAAAAAAGACAAGTGAAAAAAGAACAAGAACTGAGAGGGTGAAGAGGATAAGACATTTTTGGGAAGTTTTTAAAGAGGAAATATTTACCCTAATGCACAGAGGAAAAAACAGAAAAGGTGAAATAAATCAGTCTAGCCACAGAAAAGGCATAAGCAAAGGCCCCATGGGGGGATAAGACCAAATGGACTAAAGCTGAACGGAGGTTGGAGGACAGAAGCCCAACATGCACAGGTCTAAAGATTCAAGGAAGGAATTCTGACTGTATTCTAAGTACAGAGGTTCCTTGATTTATAATGGGGCTACAACCTAATGAACTTAGTTACATTCCTGTTGCTGAGACCCAATCCCTAACACCCATATCTGAAAGGAAAAGAAGTCTATTGTAGCTCACAGTTTTTGGAAGTTTCAGTCCACTGTTGGAAAACGCAAATGCAGAAATGGCATGGTGGAGGGAAGATGCTGACCATGAACTGAAATCTCTGATACTGCGAGCAAAATCAACCCAGGTGGCCTGGAAATAGAGAGTTTGGGGAGGAGCTGGGGACAGAGATATGCTTCATCACAATCCTACTGATGCATCTCCAACCACGGCCCACCACCTAACAGAAAATCAGTGTAGGACTCCCACAAACCAGCTTCCAAAAGCCCCACCCCCTATTTAATACAAGACTCTTTTAGTGACATTTTTTGTGTTTTATATCTAGATGTTCCCTGAAAGCCTTACACACTCATAGCCAGGAATTTCGGAATGTGATTACAATAGAAGGTCTCTACAGGTGGCATGAGTTGGGCGGTAGGGTCTGCTTGGAGGAGAAAAGCCAACGGTTTATCTCCCTTCCTGACTTCTCCCTTCACCTTGTATCTCCTGGCTGCCAAGAAGCAGCAGTTTTCCTTCACAAGACCCTTTCATCACGTCTTCCTACCCTGGAGTTGGCCAACCGTGACTGAAAAGGTGAGTCAAAATAAGTCTTTCTTCTCTTAGGTGGTGAGTGTTAGGTGTTGTGTCCAATGAAGAAAGTGTGTGACAACATTCTACATCTCAACCATAATTTAAACCCATTATAAGTTGAAAATATTGTAAGTGGGAAGTATATATAATATGTCAATAACCTAACCTGCTGGGCATCACAGCTAAGCCTAGTCTACATTAAATGTGCTTGGGGGCTTGCATTGGCTAACAGTTTGAAAAATCATCCAACACAAAGCCTACTTTATAAAACAGTGTTGAATATCTCAGGTACAAATTGTGTAGACATCATGGGTTGTGAAACCACAGTCATCAAAAAACACTGGCAAAAGTACATCACTGAGTGTAGGGTTGGCTCTTTGCCTTTGAGACTGCACGGCTGCCTGGGAACTACAAGTTATCATCACTGCTCAGCCTTAAAAGAGAAGTCTGTCCTATGCTTAGCCAGCCTGGGGGAAAGCTCAATCAAAAACTACTTTCACAATCTGAAGCACGATTTCTGTGTTAGCTTTTTGTTGTTGTTACAAAATACCTGAGATAACAGATTAAAGGAAGCATAGTTGATTTTGCTCGCAGTTTCAGAGATTTCTGTTCATGGTCAGCAGTTTCATTGCTTTAGGGTCCTTGTGGCAAGGCAGAAATTTCACGGTAGAAAGACATGGTAAAGTAGAGCTGCTCGCTTCATTATGACAGGAGGAACAGAGTGAGATAAAGAACAATCATTTTCATCTAAAGCCTCATAAATAGAATTTTTACCGCTTGCATTCCTAGCAGTATTCTGGTCTTCTAAGCACAGATGAAAAGTTCCCATTAAGCTCCACTTACACAGCAACTGGAATTTTTTCACCTGCTTCTCAGAACTTTCCAAATTCTTCCCATAAACCTAGGACTGTGGAACCACATCATCAACAGAGTTTCAACAAGGACTTGACCTCTGGTACCAATTTTCTGTTTTAATTTGATTCAGATGTTGTGACCAAATACCTGACATCAACAATTCAAAGGAAGAAATGTTTCTTTTGACTCATTGTTGTAAGGGCTGAAACCTTTACAGAGACTGAACTGTTGCCATGAGTCTAAGACGAAGCAGAATATCATGGTGTAAGAGCATGGGGGAAACAGACCGACGGAAAGAGCCAGGGAGGAAGGACTGAGGTCAGATAGAGTCCCAAGGTCAGGCCCACGCGACCCACTCCTCTCTCCTGTGCTCTTCATCCTATTCCCATCACCTCTCAGTAGTGCCATTAAATTCTCATATTGCCACTGGGTTTCTCTGCTTGAAACTCATGAGTTGACCAACTTTCCAAAGCCCTTTAGCTGGCAACCAGATCTTCAGCACATGAGTTTTCAAGGATTTGTCCAAACCATACCATAACAGTTTCTACTAACTAGCTATTATTTTGTAACACAGGAAAGTAGAAAAATTGTGAGTCAAGGATAATGTGAGGTCAGATAGACTTTGTGGGGTGATTATAATCTATTTTTTGTCTTATTCTCTGTTCTCTACTAGCAAGCAGAAAACTTTAGAAGGGGTAGAAAAAACAAGAGAAGAAGTGGAGCAGTAAGTCGCATGACAGGTGTCAAAGGACAGCTGAAGTGGCTTAAAACGGTGGGAACAGAAAGTAGCAAAATATTTAGGACACATTTTGCATACTTGTGTTGAGAAACGGCTAACTAAAAACAGAATAGCTAGTAAAGGGAAAATAAAACTTTTGGTTTCTGCTGAATTAATGTGAGGAAAATGGAAACAGGACAAGAGACCTGCACATTATCCGGATAATGGTGGTTTTATCTAAAACCAATCTTTAGTCTCTAATGATGTAAATTTATCTCTAAGACTTTGACACCAAAGCTTGGATCTATATAGAATCAAGAATTTGATGGAGAGTGGTTTTCCTGGGAGGACCCACAAGCCAAGCTTGAGGAAGTTTTATGTTAGGTGAAGATAATGATTTTGCTAGAACTAAAATCTAGTCAGAAATCTTCAAGGCCTGGATCTTTAGCTCTGCCCTTTTCTCATTAAATCCTGCTTTAGCCAGAATTCTACTGGATCAGCTTAGCAAAAATCTCTCATCCGTGGTGATGCCTGATTAAATTCTTTATCACCTGCCTTCCACATCTTATTCCCGGACTTGCTTTCAGCAAGAATCCAATTGGGTAGGTTTCCAGCAAGAGTCTCCCTAGCCTTGATGCTTCCTCCTAGTATTTTTCATCCCTTAACTATCTCCCGCCTTAGCTATAAATTTCCATTTGTCCTTGCTGTTGTCAGAGTTGAGCTTGATTTATCTTCCTTTACTTATTTCAAAGTTACTGTTACCATCCACCCCATCCCCACCCCAAATGAAGCCATCTTTGGTAGGTGTCATGGATTTTTTCTTTAATGGTAAATACAAAACAAAAGAAAGCAAAACAAATAAGCAAACAAACACCTAGGGAAGCAAGACTAATTGGAAAACAGAAGTGAGTGAATCTATTTGAATGGCGGAAACGGAGTTGGCAGAAAAAAGTGGTGATGAAGAGATGGAGTAAGCAGGCTAAATGACCCCACAGGACAGCCATGAGGGCATCCACGGCCAGCCCTCAGCCCACTGGCGCTCTTCCTCGTCTCCAAAAAAAGGGGAAATTCCTGCTGTAGGAGCATTTCCTTCCTAATCATACAAGTTGTTTTCCTGCTAAAATAAAATAAAAGCTCACTTTTTCTAGCATTGGGTAATGAACCCCAGGCCTTCCAACTGAACTACGTCCCTGGGACCATTTTTATTTTTAGACAGAGTCCTAGTAAATCATTAAATTGCTCAGGCAGTGCCCAAACTTGCAATCTTCCTTCTTCTGAGTCCCTGAGTGAAAAGTTTACTTTTAAATCCCTGCAAATCCTCAGCAATTCTGTAGAAATGGAAACACTATGGCAATATTTGTTTATCAGAGGAAGCAACTGAATTTCTATCTTAAAAGACCCTGAGATGAATGCTGAGTGTATGCAAACTGGGGAGAAAATGAATACCAGCTTCCCTGAAGAGAGACTGGGCTGAGTTCATTACTACCGTTACTCCAATGACACTTACGTTTGAATTACACTGAAAGCTTTTGATTATTTTGAATGCAACTTTTGGTGTCATATTGCATAGATCAATCTGAAATCTCTCAAAACACACACACATACAATTCTCCTATTATTTTGTTATAAAATTTTTGTTTTACCTTTTTTCCATTAAAAAACAATAAAATTTGCAAATAGGTATCAGAAAACATACACATCTATGAATGAACTTATATAATATTAATTCAGACTACTGTGGCCTCAATTACTTATGATCTTTAATTCTTCATTCAATTGCTTAACGCTTCAAAATTTAACACACATACAGATTTGGCTTAATTTATTGTCCACATTTTTTTAAAATACATTGAATACATTGGCAACTCAGATTTCATGTAGATTACTTTAACATTACTATCCCCTCAAGTAGATGATCTTAAGCATGCTAGTTAATATTAATTTCAAATAGTTGACACTTATGTTTTTCTCATTATTCTAAACATCAAAAAATTTTCATTAGGAACATATTGCTGAAATGAAATTGTCCCTAGTTTTATATTCTCTTTGTCTTCCTTCACAGTGTGAGTGGCAATCTGTCCTGAGAGATGAGAAGGACCAGAGCACAGGAGATAATTTCAGTATCTTTGTTCCCTGGCTTCAGATTATCCATTTCAAAGTCATAACAAGAGTTGAGAATCTCTTACTGACCAAATGGTCTTTGGTATTGCAATTGCAGGTATCTTCTTGCCAGTTTGATCTAGTCATTTCATCAGGCAAACGTCTGTAATTGTACAAGAAGCCTCATTCACATAACGCAATTCCACATCTACCATCAGTTCTCTAGGGTTTTGCACACTTGAATGGCAATAATATCCAACCACAGCATTTATCATCAGGACCAAAGTACTCATCAAGTAGGAGGTTTCCTTTATCACTGACTCAGAATGAGCCTGTAAAATGGTTTGTTAGGAAGTAAAAAGCAACTTTTTTTGTCTTTTGGATCTTGAAATAAAAGAAAAAGGTTTTTCTGTAATAATCTGTAGCCTATTTGGTACCTTTGGGTAAATCAGGAGATAGGCCTTGTGCAAATGAGAAACGCTAGTTAGAGCTCTGAAATGATCTGTAAAAATGATAATTTTCCCCCTAGAATCTCTTTTTTCAATTTCAGAAACTAGAGCAAACTACAGTATTGATATTTAAAACTTTTCCGGACTCTGACAGCCACAGTTCTTCCCATTTTGTACATAGACTTTTCCATGGCAAACAGCAGAAAACAAAAGTACAGAAACAAAACAAAAACTACAGAAAACAAAACAAACCATCAACTCTCTTCAAATAGCAAAAACCTTTCTCACAAGAAATATGAAACAGAAACAAGCAGAATTATAAGCAGGTACAGAAAGAATATGAAGAAATATAAATAAACTTTCCATCTCCTTCCAATAATACCTTTTTCATGCATTTTATGAGTCAGATGTTAGTTCTACTTTGCAAAGGTCTTATTTTTTCTCATTTCTCTTCTAGATTTAATTTCTCCTCAATATTTGTAGTATTTTGTACTTAAATTTTTCTTCTATGCTTGGTCTTGAAGACTTAATATCATATCTCACTTTGGCAACTGACTGAATAGCATTGTGGATAGGTTCGTGTGGGTGGGTAGATGTGTATAGGGTGTGTGTGAGTAGGTGAAAACATCGATCTCTTTAAATAGCAAGATTAATGTGACCGTGTACTACAGGAGTTTGTCGGTTATATAAAATTAAGCACTGGTGGCAATTTCTTGTTCTCACAAAACACCCACATAGGATTACTTCTCAAATCTTAAAAGCAAACACAGAATGGCATCTTGCTCATGGTGTGTTGGAAAATTCTTCCATACTGGTTGTGTTATAATTTATTTTTTCTGCAAGCTGAGTTGTTACCACTATTGTAGATATGAGAAAATCTCCCAGAGCAGAAAATCTAACATAGCTCCCATTCCTACTGTTTCTTTGTAGATGTACTTTGCATTCATGACTGACAAGAAAATATATTAGTTAGATGCTTGAGAAAATAAGTAAATGTACTTTAAGAATTTCATACATGGTCTATAAAATAAGACAAAGTAACCACTATTTAGTTTGGACCTATCAGTATTACCTAATCACAAGATTTATTTCAATGGAAAAAACTGTAAATAAATAATCTGTAAATAACTGTAAATAAATAATCTTAAAGATGTGATCATCTTTATAGTTATATGATACTTGACAATTCTTAAAATCAAGGTTTTTCCAACTTTTCTAACTCTGCAGTAGAGAAAAGTAAATATGAACCCTTGGGCAATTCAAGATATACTGTATTGCTCCCTGATAGAAATGTGAAAATTTCTTTGTATTCCCATAAATATTTATTAACACTTTGCATTCTATCCATGTGATATACAAGTTTATTTCAATACAAATTTGGCATGTTTCCTATCTCCTTGAATAAAAAAATTGTGGAAGATAGCACAACTTTGTTCTGTGCCAGCATCCTTGGGGTGCATCTCAGGTAAAGAAGCTCCTGGCGATCTGTCCAGCACGTGAGAACAATCTGTTGAAGAATTCTAGGCTGACAGCCATAGTTATTCTTACTTTACAAGGACAAAGACTAGGGTTCAGAAATTTTAAGTAACCTGGGAGAAGTAGTCTGTGGCTTCTTATCCCAATTCCACTGCTCTGGCTATGCACCAAACTGCTTGCAAATCAAGAAAATTTCCTTCCTCAGTGGATCCAAAAATCAAACCTATTTTGTTAGCACATTTCTAAGCTCTCATCCCTTCTCAACCCAGGCTCATTTTAGGTATTAAGACTGTTAGTTTTCTGCTGCATTGATTTTGCTACACATAAACTCCAATATTCATTACCAATAGTTGATAATGTACTGGGTTGAGACCATAGATAATTGGAAATCTGAACACATGGACCTATTCCTTCCAAGAACATTTCATTCTAGGTTATTTGCTCATCTCCTCACTGTCACTGGCTTTCACATGTTCCTCCAAATTGGAGGACCATGGTGTATGCACTCCTTCAAATTAGGGTATATTAGTTAGGGTTCAGTAGAGGAGAAGATTTAATATAATAGTATGTAATACATATGAAGATAAATGTAATATATGTTACATTTTATGATACATGAATGATTTACAAGGCAGGCTTACAATGACCATCTATAGAATCTGAGGTAGAAGAATGCAAAAGTCCATGGATGCTGGAGAGCCAGAAGCCCAGGGAAGTCCTTACTGGGAAGCTAAAGTGTCTGCCCTGGAAGCCTGGAGATGGACATCCAAAAGCTCCCCTGAAGAAGCAAAAGCAATGCTTCCTTCTTTCCTTTCTACTCCATCCAAGGTACAAGTCTGTTTGTTGGTACCACCCACGTCCAGGGTGGGTCTTCCTGCTTCAGTAAGTCAGACATCCACAACCAGCAAGAACTGTGCTCAACTAATTCAGCAGGCAGTTGTCATGCAAGTTGACTCCACAGCTGACTATCACAACCTACCCCCTTTCAGTTTAACAACTGGATATATTTTCTAAAATCATAATTAGTGTCCAGATACAATAGAAACTTCGTAATTATGCCTAACGTAATATAACTATCTTGTGTACAAATGGAAGTGCACTAATTCCTGCCACAGGATAAAAGGCAGAGTTTTCCTTTGGTGATGCTTACTGCTAACATTTCATAACTTAAACACTACAATACAGGTTTACTAGTACTTAGGAACCCATATTAAGTCTATTACCATTTTAAGAATGAGGTAAATAAAGACACCTGACTAATAGATAGATAGATAGATAGATAGATAGATAGATAGATAGATAGACAGATAGATAGATATTATATATTACATATATTAACTATATTACACATACTCCATTGTGGAGTAATAATCCAAATTCATCTTAATAGTCTATCAATCACCCCTGCAAACTCCCTTTTTGTCTTATTTTTTCAGAGAATAACGAGTACAAAATGAATAGGGGGAAGTCTTAGCTTCTAGTTTAATGGAGTCATTGTTGTGTTTCTCAGTACAAGCCTTCCTTCCTCTGGAACTAAGACTTCTAGGCTAGCAAAGCACAAAGCCAAGACAGCAAGAAAAAAATATTTTGTGAGTGGGTCACTAGGGGTAATGGTGAGTGGTACCATTCCTGCCCCCAGCCCTTGATTCTTGAATCTGTGAATCCTGGCTCTCTGAGATACAGTACCAAGTAATGGACACTGAATCAAAGAACATACAGCCTACTGAAGATCCTTGCTTTAGTCTTGCAAGTTATTACTATCTATATTGTACCACAACTGAATCTTCAAAGGGCCATTTCATCTTTCCACCAATCCAGCTGCTTCTGGATGGTGAGAAACAGATTAGTCAATGCCATGACCATGAGTCCATTGCTTCACTTATTTGACCAAAACGTGTGTTCCTTGTTCAGAAGGAACAATGTGTGGAATACTATGACAGTAGATAAGGCATTCTGTAAGTCTAAGGATGATAGTTTTGGCGGAAGTATTACATTTGGGGAAGGTAAATCTAAACCTGGAATGTGTCTATATCAATGAAGACAAAGTACTGTCCCTTTCCATGACGGAAACCATCCAATATAATCCCCTCAAAAAGGTAAAAAGTCAGGGACTCTTTACATACTTCTCACATATGGAGAGACCTATCTACATACCTCTTGCTCAAATATCTTTGTCACTAATTTTCAGTCATGGTCTTTCCAAATTCTTAGCCATTTTTCCAGACCACTGGCTACATACATCAGTATATAGTCACAAATCTGGTCACTTTTTCTTCTAAACAAAATGTATGACCAGGAACATAGCCCAAAATTCTGCCCACTGTGAAAATTGTCCTTCACTACTGTCCTTTAGGAATGTCCAGAAAAGGGGACTGCAATGCCTCAGTCATCCACTTTTGGAAAGTTGCTGCATAACATTCAAAAGCATCTGTAAATCAGGCCCTTGTCTCCTTGTGCTATGTCACCTGATGATATGCTATATTTTCATGATGTCATTGTCACATGCTAGGAGACAGAAGACAGTATAGCAGGTAAAGGAACCATGGGCATTTGGGCAACTTCTTCATGTTACTTGTGCCCTCTAGATCTATGAGGACTCAATTATGCTTGTACAACTTCAATTTAATGATGGGCAGTTGCCGTGCATATCCAACTTTATGACATAGTAGATCAGATAATACCCAGCTCATGATGGGCAGCTTAGATGGCATGATAGCCTGGTGACCCATGGCCAAGCATTCAGTTTTCACACTCATCCAAGAGCATACCAGGAGCTGATTTTCAAAGGGGAAGTAGTTGTCTACTGATGATGGCAGAGCCTTGCTTGTGATTCATCTATGGGCCTGCCAGAAACTCCAAATAGCATCCCTGTCTGCCACTGATGCCTTAAGTACTTTTGGTTCTGCCAAATCATACGGTTACCATGGCAAAACAGCCATAACAGCAGCGTGCATCTTTTGCACAGCCTTCTGCTCTTCTGAGCTGCAATCAGAATTAGCTTTTCAAATCACTTGTAAAAGAGTGAGAACCACACACCTAAGTAAAGAATATGTTGCCTTCAAAATCCAAATAGTCTTACTAAACATTGTAGCTCTCTTTCTGGTTGGAGGAAGTCAGCTGCAATAAGCCACTTTCACCTTAGCAGCATATCTCTGCAGGCCTCACATACTGGACTTCTAGAAATTTCACTGGCATAGAGAGACTTTGCATTTTAGTTGTATTCATCTCCCATTCTCTGGCATGCAAATGCTTTACTAACAAGTCCAGCTTGTTACCTCTTCCTCATATGGTCCAATCAGCATAATATCATCAAAGAAGAGAAAGATGACCAAAATCCATGTGAATTAAATTGTGACATAGAACTGAAGAGTTAAGTGAGCCTTATGGATACAGAGAATAGAAAGCATATCCTAAATCTATATCCACTGAGCAAGTACCAGAAGATGTGTTAATCTGTCCTGGCAAGGAAACCAAATCTGGTTCAGCAGTTGCAATTGAAATCACCATTTGATTAAGTTTATAAGAACTCATTTCACTCTTCAAGGCTCTTCCATCTTCTGCATAGGCAAAATGGGATAATTAAATGGGGAGGTGATACCACACCTGTATCTTTCAAGTCCTTCATAGTCTCTGCAAACCTTTCAGGAACATAATATTGATGTGGTTTGCTATTTTTCCCAGTAAAGGCAACTCTAATGGCTTCCATTCGGTTTTTCTAACCAGAACAGCCCTCACACTGCAATATTAGGCAATCAATGTGAGGATTCTGAGAGGTTCTAAGTGTATCTTTGCAATTATGTCAGGAACTAGTGAGATGACTGGAAGATGGATTTGGAAACCTACTCGAAATACTTTAAATTTGACCATTACTAAAACTCTATTGATCACTTGACTTCCATCACTGGAGTACTGTTGGATCTGATAGATCATATGGCTCCCATGGCAAAGGTCCCTTCTGTCACTGATGGGCTACAGTGATGTTTTGAATCTTCTGGTATCAGTGTTGGTTCAGAATGAGTGTTAGTTCAGAATGAGTCCCCACAATATTCAGTCATTTCCTTTTCCTAATGTAGAGGTATTCTGGCAAAAGGCCTTAAACTCCTTTGGGAAATTTTTGGTAGTGTACCAGGTTCCTCTCTTGAGAAGATCTAGCTTCTCTTTCATTCAAGGGGTTGGTATGGTATCTTTAAATTGACTCAAACTTGGGAACTGGTTGAGGGGCCACAATTCTCTGTTACTATGATTTGAGGTAGATTTCTGTTCATTTCCCTTAATTTTATTCACTTACATAAATTAGTAAAGGCTTAGTAGTCTTCCAATCTATGTTATTTTTGGGAGCACCATGACTAATCAGCCAATGTCATCTGCATGGACATGTCAGATCACTTCAATCATTGCCTTCTTTCTACTGGCCATTACGGTAAGTACACCCATCTTGTCTTTGGCTGCCACTTGACCGCTGTCACTGTGGGATCCAGTTAACTCATTACTTTTATATTTCCCAGTGGAGTGCTCGGAATCACTGCGATGTCTGGTATACACAGAAGAACAATGGCTGGACTCTTCAGGGATTCTGGTGCTCACCACAGGAATATACTTCTTAAGGTCTTAGTGAAGGGTGCATGTTCTAGATCATCCTAGTGTAGAGGGTTAGGTTTAACATAAATCCACTCTAGAATTCTTATTTCCGTGAGCCTTTGAATCCACTTACCCAAAGTAAACTAAAGAATATCAGGCATCTCTAATTCATCATGGTGAGCCATAGTTTGTTCCATACTTCTGCCAAGCAGCCAAATAAATGTAACAACTTTTTTTTCATTCCGTGAACTGCAGCATTAAATTTAGAATCGCTGCTTCATGGGCCCATATAGAGAAACTCAGCTTGATCCAAATGTATGTTTTTGCCACAATTATTCCACACCCTTGGAATCCATTCCCATACTTATTCCTCAGATCTCTGCTTATTAGAATTAGAAAACTCAAGAAGTTCTTTGGGTGAATAGCAGACCTCCTTATGGGTCACACTGTGTAGCTCACCAGTTAGGAGCCTTCTAAGATTTGAGCCTGGCTCTAGGATCTGAGCCAAAGGTAGGTGGTGAGGGTGAGTCCCGAAGACTGTCACCAGCATTATTAACTTTGACAAATGTATCAGGAAACACAGGATTAGCTTTTGTTTTGTGCTGGTTGTTTTTATTTTTTCAGGTAGAAGAGTAGAGGAGAGTACTGCCCCACTGAGGGTGGGGAAAACTCTTCCTCTGGCAGAATGATCTCATCAGGATTCAGTAGCTCAACACCAACAACCTTGTCAGGATCATCTCAAATGTCTCCACCCCGATTCACGGGATCCCATTCTCTTTGGATCAGCCTCTTTCACTTCAGATACACTTCAAGGCCAAGTATTAAACTCAGCTGCATTTCAATCAAACTGTAAGGACTTATGTTTGAGTTTCTACAATCCCAGCCCTACAGCTGAAAGACAAAAGATTTTCCTTCAGGACACATTGAGAAAATTTTAGATTGTTTTTGTGTCTGGATTAGATAATTGGAATCTTGAACTCCTTATTTTCCTTTGTTAATTTGTCACCACATTTAATCATCTTATGGTGTGTTCTAAGCACTGTGCTATGAGATTTAGTTGCTAACTGTAGACAAGTCACAATTTAATTGTTCTCTCTTATTGGTTTACTTGTAACTCTCTCATATACCAGTGAGTGGGAAAAACAACTAGGTATAGAAGATAATGCAGGGTGAATATCTCTTCACTTAAGATACCCTAGATCTTTAAAAAACAGAAAAAGAATATCAAAATATGAGTGATCAGTCAGGGAAGGCTTACAGAACATGCAATGAAAGCAGGTATAAGCAATGACCAGGAGTTCGATAGACTAACAAAGGCATGCAGAGAGGCAAGAGGTGTGTATGAGTCAGGGAGAGCATACTAGTTTCCTCATGTTACTAGATCTAATCACCCATGGAATCACCAGGAGGAGCATGGTAAGATGGATGGAGAAGCTTGGTCCATCTTCTGCTGGGGAGAGCTACAAAATCTAACTGTGATATTTGCCATAGGCATCAGTAAGGAAAATGTCAAGCATTTGTTGTATCAGCCTTATTCTCAATGGATTGCTGGATGTAAAATGAAAGAGGGAGATTTCTTTTAATTATTATGACTTGTAAATATAGAAAGAGGAAAACTTGATAAAATATAGCATTGGAAATACACTATAGAATGAATGCAGCAGTTAAACATTTGTTCAGGTCTTTTGTGTATTTTACCTCTTCTCACTTAATGGCAAAAAGATCTAACGTTATTTTCCTGAGATTCTAACAACATTATTATTCTTATTTGCACCTTTATATATCTATTTGCTGCCATGGTCACTGTACCATATTTCTTACATATAAGAAATATATTTGAGATATTTGTGATACAAGAAGACTATGATCTATCTGTTAATGTATTATACATAAGGATGGTTTGAATCTGTTTAATCTAAATGTGCACTGTCTACTCAACTGCGAGTTTGCATAAAATACATATTTCTATTGCCCTTAGAGTACATGACATTTCATCAAAAGTGACCTATGTGCTCCTGTGTGTTGCTCTTGCAGTGATGCCTCCTGGGTTTCCTGTAACAAAGAACCTCAAGCTTCAGAGGAGAAGTTAATGTTCTTTCTTTTGAAGGCTGCAAGTTTGTGGTATCACACACTAGGTAACTGAAACCTGAAACATCACAAAGATATTTTCAAAACTCAGGCATTCTATGAATGAGACATGAAATGAATTTCATGCACATAAGCTCCCTGGAGCCTTGTCACAATAGATAAGGCCAAATTGAAGGATGCAGCACGACTTCTTGTGGGCTACTGAGCAGCAGAGTTAATAACTGAATCATAATTTCACTCCAGGTTATAGAAGCTGCTACATCCTGTCCTCCTTTGATCCCTTTATTCATAAAAGCAAAAGTAGAAATACTTTTAAATCAGGCAAAATGATTAATATACCCATATCAGGTCTCCAATAATTTGGCTTAAATATACATTCTAAATCACTCCCCCTGGGTGGGCTTCTCAAATTAATCTCCATCTGATTACTTAAATGTTTCACTTATGTGGGCACTGATCATATTAATGGTCTCAAGTCCTCACCACCATCACCTCAACTTCATATCCACACCTTCTGCATGGCGATTTAGCAATGCTTAGCATTCAGGAAGTGTGTTTTCCTGATCCTGGATTCAGAATGAGACCATGTGACTTGATTGGTCAGTGCATGTCCCCAGTTGTGATGCAAGTAGAGGCTTGTTAAAGTGCCAGCCATTTCTATCTCTTCATTGTTCCTCTGATTTTGCCATGAGGACATGCCCAAGCTAGCCAGGTATCTCTATTGTCACAGCTCGTAGCCAGCCAATCACTAGATGCTATTAGAGTGCAATAACCACAGGTGACATGAAATGATGACTGACCCTACTGAGCCCAGCTCAAATCTGCTGAATCCTGCTAACAAATGCATTAAAACCGTATCTATTCTCTGGTGACACTGAGATGTTGTGCTTGTTACACAAATATGTTATGCCAATATGGAACTGATAACTGTATTGTGATTCTTTATATAGACATTTCAGTATCTACAGAGCATTGGTTCCAGGACTTCCATGAATACCAAAGATGCTAAAGTCCCTTCTGTAAGATGGCTTAATATTTGCTTGTATTATCCTTGCTGTGATCATTAATTGTGATATGTTCACTTGACTGCAGTAAGAACAGTCTAGCAGTTTAGGAAATCAGTTCTGAGTGTGTGTCTTTGGATGACATATAGGTTAGCAGACAGAGTGGGGAATACCCACCATCATTGGGTATAGTGCTAACCAATAGGCACATAGCCTGGATGTAATTAAAAAGAGAAATGAGGATGTGTGTTTGGTTTGAAGAGCTCCTGTCTTCTTGAGGAGATGCATCTTTTGCTGTCATGTCTGGACCTCAGTTCCCAGGTCTCCTGTTTCTTCAGCCTTTCAAATCATCCACCTTGGATTAATGCTGCATCACTGATCTCTCTCTTACTTTGTGGTTTTCATGTTCTTGGGCTGAGCAGCTACTGAATCCTCTTGCTCTCCAATGCACAAATGGCTATCAGGGACTCTCTTGACTCTGAATTTACCTAATAAATCTTATATAACTAAACCTATATTTTCATTGATTCTCTTTCTCTATAGAGCCCTAATTAATAAACTTCCATAGACTTAAAAATTTCATTTAGATTAATATTTAATGCAATGTAAATTAATACCTAGTGCTATGTAGCTAGTTACTATATTGTACTGTTGGGGATAATGTCAAGGACAAAGAAAACTGTACATGTTCATAACAAATGCAATACTTTTTTCTGAATATTTTAAATTTATGTTTGGTTAAATCTATAGACAAGAGCCCATGGTTAGAAAGGCCAGATTATACTTACGTTAAAATTGTATAATTTATTAAGTACTTGTATACTTGTTACACATTTGTCATGTGTATTAAACCTTTCATTATTCTTTATTCTTAACAGCTTTATTTAAAGTACTTTCTCTTTGTGACCCCCTAAGAGGGTGCCATGGTACCCTTACTCCTTTTGTTCACACTGACTTGGTGGATCAAGACTGCACGCCTGTTTTAAAAACAGGAATACTTTCTATCTGGCAGCTGTTAATCAGAATATCTAATCTGAAGGAGGAATTTTAAATAATGCAGCTAAGAATTGTGCTGAACCCGAAGAAGAGCGAGAGATTGGCATGACATCTTTGGTGGACCATGTTCACGGTTAGCTAGTAGTTAAAGCAGCTCGTGAAAAGAGAAAGTGATGTGGAGCTGAAACGGCTGGGAGGACATGTTGACCCTGGGGGACAGCCAGAGTAGCCTTCCATCCCAGTGTCTTCTTATCTCCAAATCTGGTTTTCCATAGACATGGCCATGAGTCCATTTTGGTTCTTGAATATTCACTTTTGATTGCATTAACCAGTCAGATTGTACTTCCACTCTTTAAAAAATAAGTCTTTTTCTTAGAATAGTTTATATCTACAGAAAAATTCTGAAGTTAAATACAGAGGCTTTCCATGAACCTGCAGCTAATTTCTTCCATTATTAAATTGTTCATTGGTGTGCTACACTGGCCACAGTTCATGAACCAATATTGACAGCACTGTTAAGTGAAGAAGCAAATATTGTATTCATCTTTACTTAGTCTTGTTTCTGTTTTGGGATTGCACTTAGGTCACCATAGTACATTAGGTCATCATGCCTACTTGGGTCCTGGGATATGACAGTTTCTCAGACTCTTTTTGTTTTGGATGAACTTGACAGTTTTGAGATGTATTTGTCAGGCATTGTGTAGAATGCTTCTCAGTTGTTGATTATTGATGTTTTTCTCATTTTTAGGTCTGGATTATTTGCTTTGGGGAAGCAAGCACAGAAGTGACCAAGCCATTGTCACATTTTAAGGGGACGTGCTTTCAATACCACTTATTATCATCAGAGTGAGGTGTGCTTGTCAGGTTTCGCTTTTGTGGAGTTATTAATTCTTCCTGTACTTTCTACAGTGTACTCCTTAGGAAGGAAAGTAGGAAGGAAGAAAGGAAGGAAAGAAAGAAAGAAAGAAAGAAAGAAAGAAAGAAAGAAAGAAAGAAAGAAAGAAGGAAGTCACTATGTGTGTTGTTCACACTCAAGGAATTAGTTATAATCCCTCTCTTTTAGGTCAGAATATGCACAGAGATTATTTTGAGCTCCACAAGAGACATTTGTGTATTTGCTCCCATTCATTTATTCCATATCAAATTCATTTTATCTCAATGATTTATACCCATAGTGGTATCTCAGTTCACAAACTTTATTCTTTTCACAATTCTGATCTCAAACTGAATGTACAAGAACTGATTCAAATTTCCCAGTAAATTCAACATTGAACCTAAGTATCGAATTAGAGTTAGTGCTGGTCCCATTCGATTTGTGACCACAATTGTGGAAAAACACAAGTTCATGAGCCAAGGTACCACTATATATGTAAGATGTATGTTACAGATATTTGTTCCTTAGGGGTATCATCCACTAATCTATTTTACTGTTCAAATTTCTCTTTGTCCATCATGTGCTCTTTGGTTGTCTCCTGAGTCCCTGTGACATTTGTGGGTTATTTATTATTTATTTATTCATAGCATGCCTTATTTGCTAGCACTACAAAATGCTGTCCCTGATAGCTTGAATCCGAGTTAATTTGAGCAGCCTGCTGTCTCTTGCCAACAACAAGTGTGAGCACTGCAGTAACAACTTGGTTTCTTAGATTCATGCCCTAGCTATCAACCTATCGTCTCCTGCTAAGTTCTGTGCATGTGCACACACATTTTCCCACTATGCCCCTGCATATATGCTCCTTGGTTGAGCAGGCAAGCAGAAGAGAACTGTGATGAGGTAGAGGACTAAAATCAAGAAGTAGGATATACTGGTTTCCAGAATACACAAGAAAAAAATCAATGAAGACCAAACTCCCTGTGATCTGCTCTACCTGGTGCCAATAGATAATAAATATGAATGTGAATACTAGTTCTAAGTTTATGACTACTACACTTGTTGTATTTTAACTTATGCATTAATGTAATGGATTAAAAATCATGTTAGAATATATTAAGATATCAGTAGTTTTCTTTTAGGCTAAATTTGTGGGACAGAAGTCATGTCAAAAGCATGCCTATTACACCGAACCCAGAAGGGCGTAATTCACATATAAAATGATCATGAATTTTGTGTTGGTATCTTATTGAAATTTTAATGTTAACGTTCAAGACAATTCTTTAAAGTATACCATATTATCCTATTTGCATTCAGATACTCTTATGTTCAGGAAGAGTAAACATAGGACCAAGCTCATGCCATCAGTAAATGTACAATCAGAATTTGCACCTAGGATTTTAGACACCAAAATTCACATTGATAAGTCCTACTTTTCTGGAGTCTTCCTAAGTAATTGCTGCTGCTTATGTGTTTTATATGTTTTAGTTTCCTGCAGAGGAAACCCACACAGATCTCACGAACAGTGAACACTCAAATTTAACATGTCGAGAAGATATCATGAACATTTATACATTTTCATTAATTGGGTTGTGAACCAGGCAATATTTGAAATAGCCTTTCTAGCACTATTTTATTCTTGTGGTAGAAAGTAAAACACAGGGGAAAAATGATAAAGTTTGAAGGGAGAGGATTATTCTAAATATTGCAAAGCTAGTTTTGAGTTGTATAGACTAGAACATAACTTTCTTGATTATAAAATACTGCTTCTATCTCTCTAATATACTTTAACAGAATCATTTGCAACTGGTAACAGTCATTAGTACTAGAACCCTACTTTTCAGTGCCATGGTTCCAGGATAGTCATGGGTTTGAGCCACAAATGTTCAGTTTAATTTACTGATCTCATAATGTCTGACTGATACCTATCCTATTTCAAATTTCCAACACTCAGTTCTGTTATTATGTCGTTTCATTTATAATGAACAGTCACAGAAACTAAAAGAACTAAAATCTAAGAGAACTGCCGAGGAAACTCCTAATGTTACTGCACACAGAGAATGAGAGAAAATATCCTCATGTCTAGTTGCTTTGGGCTAGAAGTGGAGAGGAACAAGGAAAATTCTTTTCTCATAATCTGAACACAAATGAGATATCCAGTCAATTTTTTGAGATATAAATCTTGAACCCTTAAATTCCTATCCAGGAATAATATAGTTTTATACTCTAAAGCTTACATAGGAATAATATTGCTAGTAATTTACTGATGAATTTAGCAACATGGCTATGTTCTCTAGGCTCTGACCTCAACAGGAGAACTCCCCAAACTTGGTCACAAAAACATGGTGACCAATTTTAGTTGAAAATACAGAAAATTATCTCCATCCAATAAGTTTCATCTAAGAATCTGTACTTAATGTCATCATGCTCTAGACTACCATAGTGCCTCAATTCATGAAATTAATTCATTCTACAGTTTGGGGATGTTAGTCCCTGTGCTATTCATCACCTGATGCACCAACAAAAGCAGAATTTTGCAGAATGATTCTGTTTGTGAACCAAATTGTTTAGGAACAGAAGCATTCCTGAACCAAGATACCACTGTATACAGAAAATGAACTACTCACTCTATGGGTTTTAATTTTGTTCTCTTTAAAAATGCAATCAAGAGAAATCCTCTGAATAAAATGAAAGCCCATTCTTTGCACTGTCAAATCTTCTATGTCATCAGTAATATGATTCCCTTGGAGAAAAATTCTGTCTTACAATCATTATGTCACTGTGTCAAGGACATTTCTTGACAAAGAGTAAGTGCTCAATAAATATGTATTGAAAGAAGGAAAGCTCATAACTGGCCTCATCTTCTCTTTCTTTCAGTGACTTATATATTCCTTAGGTAATTTAACTCATTTCTTTTTTCCCCATGTACTTTATTTGGGGTCAGTCAGGCAGTAATTACTGAGAGAGAACTTGAGTCTACTTTTTGCACATAATGGAAAAGAATACTTCAAAGAATTAAGTGAACTTAAGAAATACTTGCCGATGACCACTGTGTACCCTGCACTTCAGCAATCAAAATGCTCATGCTCTCCCCTCACCTGTCCTGCTTTCTGCTCTTCTTAGAATTTCCAACTCTTAAAGTTCTCTTCCCATTTTTCAGAGTCCAATTGGTCTCACATCTAAGATCCGACTCCTTGTAAGATTTCTGCCCTTTTCTGGCCTTTACACAAACACTTCAAAACCATCAAATGCAGCAGTATCAGAGGTCAAGTACTTCTAAGACATTGAGTGCTTTCCTGCAGCTGAGGAACAGTAGACATTTGATAAATCCTCAGCCAGTGGTCATTTATTAACAACATAAAAGAGTAGCTCTCAGTCCAGTAAAGTAAGATGAAAAAACTTTTAATTTGAGCTTCCCTGAATGAGTCTTAGACTAGTCAGGGAAAAGAATGTGTTGGTTGTTTCTCAACTTTTGTTTTCCTTTTGCATTAGTTCCTCTTCTTATGGCTTTTCCTTAGCTTCTCCTTCAAAGGTTGCACACTCTAAAATTAGCAAGGACACAGTGCTTCACACTGGTGTTTTGCCATACATTCTCTCATTACATTTCCTCTATTAGTTTTTACTGATGCTATAAAAGTTACCACACAGGTAGTGGCTTAAAATAATGTATATTTATTTTCTTATATTTTTTTAGATAAAATATCTGCAAAAGTCTCACCGGGCTATAATCAGGATATCCTTGGGGCTATAGACCTCTCTGGAGGTCTCCTTTTCTTGTTCCAAGATGCAACCCACTTTCCTTATCTGGTGGCCTCTTCTTTCATCTTCTATGCCAGTCATATAGCATCTTTCTAAGTCAGCTTCTGTTAGTACTTTTTCCCCACTAAGCACAGCTGAGAAGGTTCTTTTATGGTAAGGTCTCATGTGATTAGACAGGGAGCACCCAGAAAACCCAGGATAATCTGCTTTCAAGATCCTTTGAATCAGAGCTCCAAAGTCTATCAGTGTTTTTTTGTTTTTTTGTATTTAATGTAATATATGCATATATTCTGTTTATTAGGACATAGGCATCTTGTAGGACATTTACTCTGGTAACCAGAAACCACCGAACATTTCCATATTCTAAACACCTTTCATGATACAATTGGTTCTCTCCTCCTCCTTGAACCCTTTTTCTACTCCTAATCCCTCCTAGCTACATTATAGCTCTCAATATTTCCTCCCTAGAGCCTTCTCCTCCACGTTATCCTTCCATTCTAACATTTTATTAAACCTTTCCATATCCTATCAAAGTCCTACCCAACTGCCACTAGACATCTGTAGCCATCCCAAGTAAAAGGAACAGCAAGATAAACAAAACAACATTTTCTTAGCAGTTGAAAAGCTGCTAGATTAAGGTCTTCTTATTTTTCTTCATAGGAATTATTGTCTGAAATTGTACTGAGGGAAATTTTATGTTTGTATATTATCTATCTCCTCTAATAAAATGGAAGCTAAAGAAAAAGAGAAACATCCTCTTCCAGCTCATTGTGGAAGTCTTAGCACCTAGAATAGTGCATATGCTCATTAAATATTTGTTTAACAAATGTATAATTGAATCGTATTAATACATAATAGTCCATAATAATGGAAAATGATTTGAGGATTCTCACCATAATAAATAAATGTTAACAAAGACTTAATGGTATTGTGTAAAAGTGTGCATTCACCCATGGATAATCTATATCCATTTTGTCCATTATCAAAGTGAATTCCCAAGCTAAGTGAATGCTACTGATATAATTTAGAGAGAAAATGTTGTAACCTTATAATTTCCCTTGAAGGCAAAAACTATATTTGATTACTGTACCATGAAAATGTAGGTACAAGATAAATTGTATTTTATGAGAACAAACTAGTTCTAATGAAAGCAAATGAGGCAAACAGTTGCATTACATACAACATCCAAATGTAGCCTTATTTTCAGGAGTAACTTTTATATCCATTTTACTGATTAAAATGGTGTACCACACCAAAGCATATGTCCCCAGTTCCTCATTATTACCTGTACATGGAGAAACACACTAATTGTTACCATGGTAATTTATAAAGCCTGTAATTCTCAGGCAAATTCTGACTTCTCTCTATTAAATATTTATAAAGAATAATTAGATGTTTTCATATTCTGTATGTCACAACTGTATGTGTCTATCCAATATTCCATATTCTGGATTACATCCTATAAAATTTAGAACAACTACAATTTTAATTAGGCACGAAATAGTTATTGGTTACTGGATATGGAGGCATTTTTAAGGAGACATTAATAGACCAAACTCTAGTCTTGAATAGATCTATCTTAGCAATTGTTTCCCTTGATCACCTCAATTACTGCTGGTCAGAACTGTACATTTTCTCCAGGGGTTATGAAAGCAGTTACAAGCATGTATCAGATTTACTCAGTTTATTCCACATGTCATAGAAGTGTGAGCATTGTGCAGAAAAGCCAGAGATACTGCTGATGAGAGATACTGGTATTCATTTCTGGAACAGAAATATAAATAATAACTGTTTCATAAAAACCCCAAAAGGCAGCAATAAATTATAAAATAAAAATGAAACATTGGCATTAATATCTTCCTTCTGCACATTTCCCCTATGTCTTCTTCACTGCATATTAAAAATCAGGTAGGCACATGAGTTTTCTAACATAAAGATCACTAGTTTAGCTAGTGACACAGGTACTCTCTTTGTCCTTGACTGACCTGGTTTATGATGACTGTCCCAGTGTAATTATTTAATAGCTTCCTCTTTCATTCTAACACATACCTTAGTTTAGATAATAGATTATTAGCAAACTCTCATCTATGTGCATTACAGAAGATGGACAGCAAATGCTGCAAGAGTAAAAAAGACTGGGGCAACCCTCTTGGGACCCCCTTCTGTCTCCCTTCAGACAGAAGCTTTCTCTCAATAAATATATTCTATTCTTCACCTCTGTTGTTCCTAAAATTCATTCTTCAGTTTTAATGAACACAAACTCGTGGACATAGTAGGTTGAGCACTTCATTCACCTATATCACTTGGAGGTCACCCACCAAGATCACGGAATAGAGGTGAGAATTTGCTTTTGTTTCATAGACTCTGGACTGGGACTTGTTTAGGCAACAAATTTTTATGCTTCAAATTTTACTTTGTCTTTGCCAGTTGTTTATAACTTGTGATAATTGCTTGCTATTTGCCCATTGTTTTTAATTGTTTTGTGTCATATAGTTTTATTAAAATATTGTAAATTTAAGTTAAAACATGAAAAATTTACAAGTTATGATATTTCTTTAATGGTATATTATTATTTTATTCTTGCACAAGTTAAATTTAAACTAGTTGCTAAAGTTGCTGGTGTTCCTTTACTGTGTTTAGACAATAGCATTAGAAGAGATGTTAGAACACCTCTGATTTCTGTAAAATTGTTCTCTTAAATGGAAATCTAGCTCAGACTTAGAAAATATACATGCCTAAAAAAAAAAAAAAAAAGGGACTCCTTCCACCATTTAAGCAGCAGTAGGCTAGTGGCCGGCCTTAAGACTTGGAGGGCAGGTTTCACTGAGACAGACTGGCTCAGATCCTTCCTCTATACTCTAGAGGAAATGTCAGACTTTTTCTGCCTCAGTTTCCTTCCTTTGACTTTACTTCTACTCATTTCCTACTTTCTACTTTCGTTATAGAGGCATGTAAAGTCGTAAAAAAACATTAGAATATCTTAGTTAAGCCCATAAAAAAAATGAGCCTTTGCTAATGCTAAAGACAGGGAAGTCATCTTAGATAAGGAACACATAGCCTGTCTCTGGGTCAGATGAGATGTTGACTGGAATTGTTCCTATCCAGGAGAACACACACAAAGGCTATGTCCCGGCTCAGTGTACTGGGAAAATCTCCTTTGTAGATTAAACCTGACACACAGTGAGGAGAACCAGCTTTCCTGTGACAATGGAAAAAGCTATCCCCCAAAACAGCACACATAGGGGACCTAAACACATTAGAATAAGGAGGTTCTCCAATCTCTCAAGTCATGGACTTTGCTAACCTTTATCGTAAAGTCATAGAGCAGTAGGTAATGATCTTGTTAAAGCTTTTTAACTATCCCTTATAGAATTTTAATGAGCAGTGGTTACTCTGCCAGTTAATTAATCACTCTTATAGCAGTTGCCACCCTCAAAAGCAAAGGATAGGTTTCCCTAGCATTTGTTTGGTGAATCCTCATGGAAGCCAGTGGCCAATGGAGTCAATGAAAAGTTGACAAGACAGATGGCTGGATTCC
The DNA here is from genome assembly GCA_004027455.1 of Hydrochoerus hydrochaeris. NCBI lineage: Eukaryota > Metazoa > Chordata > Mammalia > Rodentia > Hydrochaeridae > Hydrochoerus > Hydrochoerus hydrochaeris. Next base: position 133,758 of record PVLA01004753.1, read on the forward strand.
TTTTTGGAGACTGATCTCTGGTTATCTGAGCTGATAGGAACTGAGAACTGAGGGTTCCTGGCCAGGGCAACTCTGGTGGACACCCAAAGGTTCCCCAGTGGACATTTTCTCTTGACCACAGAAAATCTCCACTTATCTATCATTTTCATTTCTCTGCTAGTAGACCAGGAACTCTATTAAGCCTTTCAGTGGATCTCCTGATTACTTAGATTGTCCCTATCTTTAGAGACAAGATGGAAGTAATTTTCAACAATTGTTTACATTTTACAACAGGAAGTAGAAAAGAATTTACATTTGTGCCTTATGTTAATTGAGAGTAAATAGGCCTTTCTTTTCTGTGTACCTAGAGGACTTGAAGTTTAACCTGTGAGCTTCAACAATTTAGATATTTAAATAAAATGTAGCCATGTCTCTCCACTAGTAAAGATTACCTAGGTAATTAGCGAACACAAGTGCCTTGGAGAATTTGAAAAAAAGCCCAGGGAAAAGTTCCTCAAGTTTATTTGTTGTCTCTATTTCAAAGAGAATATCTTAGAATAGAAATGCTTTAGACTACCTTTTTGTGTTAAGCAAAAGTAGTAGTTTATGACAAAGTTATACTTCCTTCTTTAAGCATTCCTTATGGAGACAAAGTTCATGAGTTATCAAGGAAGACAGGATTGAGCCCCAGGCTGAGGGTGGATAGACTGGCCAAATTTTATCTTCCATGCTCTCCAGAGGCATCCACCTGCCCTGGGGCAGAGTCAACCCAACGGAAGCCTTGAGGGTATTATCAAATAGGAATAATAAGGGATGCCTTAGTTATCTCCTTTTTGCATAGTCAGATAGCTCAATGTCAAAGTCTTTAGCACTACAGGGTTAAAGAGCTCAGCAGAGTTTCCTGAGTTCAATTCCTGCTACAAAAGGTTTCATAGTCCTACATATTTCTTTTACATTACCGACATGGGCAACTCAATGCCAAAGCCTCTCTCTCCTTTGGAATGCATTCTTAAGCACTGGGAGATGTTCGACCCTTCCATGTCATAAAAGAGTCAATTGGTGTTTCTCTGCACCAGTGCGTGACCTACCTACCCCCTAGAGCCACAGTGGAATACAGAGGGAAGTATTAATTATGATACTCTTTTGCAACTAGAAACATACTGTAAAAAAGAGGAAAAATGGTTAGAGTTATCTTATGTTCAGATTTTCTGTGCATTGAGAAATACTCCTTATTTATATTCTAAATGTAAATGTGAGCTACAGGAAAACTCAGCACCTCAGACCCTTAAGTCATCTACTACTTCAGAGCCTAAAATCTCTTCTCCTGAACCTTTGAAAGCTGAGGATAAAATAGCCTTAATTAAATCTACCCCCACCTTTACTGAACCCGAGATTTCCCTAACTTGCCCTTCCAGCCTTAAGGATAAGGTTTCTAGACCTGTATAATCCAGGCTCCTACAGAACTACATCCATCCTTAGCTGGGTTTAAGCAAGTTCCTCAAGGGCGATATCCTTTACAGGAAATACAAGGAAGATGTGGAACTTCCAGAATTCATGTTCCTTTCTCTCTTGGTGACTAAAACAAATAAAATTAGATCTTGGAAAATTTTCAGATGACCCTGATAAGTACATCGAGGTCTTTAGAGGACTTACTCAGGTATATGAACTAGATTGGAAAGATGTAATGTTACTCTTAAGTCAGACATTGACCTCTAATGAGAAACAGGCACATTACAGGCTGCTATCATCTTTGGAGATGAATACTATATTATTAATTTTAGAAGCCCAGAAAATCAACAGCCAGGAAAACTACCAGTTCCCGCTGGAGCACAAGCAGTCTCTATGCAAGACCCTTACTGGGCTAATGACAAGATGGGTGACTGGATTAGAAAGCATTTCCAGACATGTGTTTCTGAAGGTTTAAGAAGAGTGAGAACTAAAACATTCAATTATTTTAAGTTATCAGTTATTCAGCAAGAAAGTAATGAATACCATTCTGCCTTCTTAGATCGATTATGAGAGGCACTGATAAAACATACTTCTTTAAATCCTAATTCGATAGAAGGACAAATTATTCTTAAATATAAGTTTATTACACAGTCAGCCTCAGATATTAGAAAAAAGCTACAAAAGATGACTTTTGCTCCAGATAGTTCACTTGATACTTTAGTAAAAGTTGCCTCCTCGGTATTTTATAATTGTGATGAGATGGAGATCAAGGAGAGAAAACGAGACTGAGAAAAAGCCACTACTTTTGCTGCAGCTTTAAGGAAAACAGACCCCAATTCTGATTCTTGGGGCTCCAAGGAAAGCTCAGTGATAATTACCTGCTATCGCTGCCACAAGCCAGGTCACCTTAAGAGGGTCTGCACTCAGAAACCCTCTGGGCCATGCCCCAACTGTAAAGGTGACCACTGGAGGTCGGACTGCCCTCTGAGACCAAGGCTCCAGGGTTCAGACCCATCCTATCAGTTGGTCCAGCAGGACTAAAGGGCCCTGGGGCACTCTCTGCCCACTCCCTCTGGCTGGACTGTCATCTCTACAGAGGAGCCCCGGGTAATCATGACTATAGAGGGAAAGGAAACCAGCCTATTGCTGGATACTGGCGCAAGCCTCTCGGTCCTTCTTTTCAATCCTGGTCTTCCTTCTAGTCACCACTCCTCCGTGAGAGGAGTCACTGGTGAAGAGGTAATTTGGTACTTTTCTCAATGCTTAGGCTGCAACTGGGATGGTTTTCTTTTTACACATTCATTTTTGATTACGCCTGCAAGTCCAGTTCCCTTCTTAAGAAGAGATATTTTATCATGTCTAAATACTGTGATATATATACACCCAGGTCATGTACATGGCCTTCCCTCATGGAGACAAAAATAAATCCTGAAGCATAGGCAACTAAAGGTAAAATAGGTAAGACAATAAGGGCTGCCCCAATACAGATACACCTCAGAGGTTCTGCTAGTTTTCCTCATCAGAGACAATATCCTTTAAGACCCAAAGTTAAGAGAGGATTAATATCTATGATCGATAATCTAAGAGCACAAGGCTTACTTGAGCCCTGTAATAGTCTGTGCAATACTCCAATTTTGGGAATTCAGAAACCCAATGGGGAATGGAGGTTGGTACAGGACCTTAGATTGATAAATGAGGCAGTAGTACCCACTTACCCAGTGGTACCCAATCCTTACGCTCTGCTTTCTTAGATCCCAGAAGATGCCAGTTGGTTTTCAGTGTTAGATTTAAAGGACACCTTCTTTTGTATTCCTTTACATACAGATTCTCAGTTTCTTTTTGCTTTTAAAAATCCACAGGACCAAGCATGTCAATTGATGTGGAACTATACTCATAATTGTCGTATTAATTCTACTCTTTGGCCCATGCATACTTAACTGTTTCTTTGGCTTTGTCTCCTCCAGACTAAAAGCTGTGTGCATACCCAACATGAAAATGCCTGTGTCTATTGAGGGCCTCTAGACAGGATCCCTGTGGAAGTACCTCCAACTGCCATTCAAACACTGCGACCCTGTTCAGCCTGAAGCAGCTAGATCGGTCTTCTGCCCCTTTCCCCTCATGGCAGTTCAGGTTACTTCTTCAGAGGGGGGAATGTTACAGGCAGCTGAGCCAGTTAGAAATATTATAGGCTGTTAGATAGGGCCAGGCTCTCCAGGAAGCTGGCACAGAGGAACAGATGTCTGATGACCTTGGAGGAGACACACATCTCTTGCTGCAGGCCAGATATCAAGACAAATGCAAGCACACCCTTAAATATAATCCTTAGGGATTAAATCTTGATAATTTTATGCCCACTTTGCAAATTCCCATTTTTCCCACCTTTGAGCCATCTAATCTCTTGGTTCTACTCCATTAAAGTCCCTGGAAAAGGCAGAGTCAGGGTCAACCCTCTCAGGACCCCCTTCTGTCTCTCTTCAGACAGAAGCTTTCTCTCAATAAATATATTCTATTCTTAAAAAAAAAGAATAAAAAAGACTTTTAGGTGATTCTCAAAGTAAAAATGCTACACAATTTCTATTTTTCTACAGGATTATAATCAATTAATCAGCTGCATCCAATTATGGATATCTTTGGGAAATAGGGCAATTCAGCTTCAGATAGATTTTCTAATAGCAAATGTATGGTAAATTTCACTGTAACACATTGGTATACATCATCATACACATGTATACTCACTTGTAAAAATAATTACAGAGTCCAAATATTCATACACTTTAATTTCATAAATCCTCTGCTTGTCTCACAAGTTAGTAGCATGGCCTAGGCCAGAAGGTTGTGAGTTTGAGCACAGTCTGGACAATTTAGAGACTTAGCAAGACCATGTATTAAAATGAAAAATTAAAAAAGCTGGGAAGGTGTGAAGGTACTGGGTGCAATCTCTAGTACTGCAAACAACAAACAAAATGCTAATAGGATGGGCCTGTCTCTATGTTGGGAAAGATAGAACAATGGTTTACATTTGCAAGATAAGCAGGCATATGGTGGTACCTTGGGTTAGGAAACTTCATTCACTCCATGATTCTGGTTGCAAACTGAATTTGTTGTAAACCAAATAAAATTTCCCCATAAGATTCAAGATAAATAAGGTTAATTCATTTGGAATCATATGTATTTTTTAATCAAAAAAAAATATGAAACGAAATACAGTCCAGTCCAGTGTGAAGAGAAAGAGCAATAGCTTGGCTTAAGGAAGCTTTTCACATGAAGGACAAGAAGGTGGCTGGGGAGGAGGTCATTATCTGGAGGGAGAGTCCCCCTCCAGAAGGACATTAGGGAAGTCTCCAGAAGTTTCCTTTTTTTCTTTGTCTGTTAGCTGTAAGGTCAATGTTACTTGTTTTTCCCTGTGCTGCAAAACCCTCCAGAAATGAGAGACCATGTTATTGCTGATCAGTTTCAACAGTCTGTTAATTACAGTTATTTTGGAGTGGTGGTTCTTAAAGTAATCCCAGCTCTCATTCCACTTCTCCGTAATAGATTTTATCCCAACATTACTGACCTTCTCCCTGTCTTCTTTCTCAGTGAAATGTTTATCAGTAAGAACCTTCTGCTCTCCACTCTAGGTTCAGCAAGTTCTTCCATCATCCTCTCCTCTTTTTGGTCCTCCAAATCTCCTCTGTGTCTGCACCATTGACACTGAGACCTGTACTGATGGACACAATCTCCTCCATTGTCTGTGCATCACACCCTTCAAACTCATGTTCAGTGACATTTTCTGGCCACAGTTTCCTCCAGGCTGAATTTAAGGTCCATTGCATGACATCTTTCCAGGCTTTGTCAATGAGATTGATGCAGTGAAGGACACTGAAATGTTTCTTTGAGAACTCTTTCAGGGTCAAGGACATCTCATCAGTGCCATTAAAACACCTGGTGAAAAGCACCTTTGTGCAAAACTCCTTGAAGTTCAGATCACATACTGATCCATCAGCTGCAGAAGAGGTATTATGTAGAACAGAGAGGAGCTAGACTTCAGTGTCCATATCATCCCTCAAGGCTGGAGGGTGTGCCAAGGCATTGTTTATCAGATAAATGATCTCTTAGGCAGAAAAATATTTTTAATAGTGGGTGTTCTGCAGCCATTCCTTGAAGAGTTGCTTGCGACCTAAGTTCACACATTGGCTCTCCACTTGACAGGCAGTCTGGCCTTGTTCACATTCTGTTCCTTGAATGCACAAGGAATCTGGGAATGGTGCACCAGAAGTGGCTAAATCTTCAGTTTAGTGCTTACATTCAAGCACAGCAAAATGATCAATATGTCTTTCATGGGCTTGTGCCATGTAGAACCTTTTCCTCCTGCATGACACAGTTCTGTTTGCCATCTTCTTTCTCAAAGAAGAGCCCTGTTTTATCACAGTTGAACACTTGCTGAGAAGTACATCCTTCTGTCTTTGTGAATTCCATGAATGTTTTCTTGTAGGCTTCTGCAGTGGCTTTATCGGAACCGGAAGCCTCACCAGATCTCATCACACCATGGATGCCATGGTTTTTGCAGAATGTATCAAAATACCCTCTACTGGCTTTGAATTCATCATTTAGTGAACTTTTAGAAGGGTTTTCCTCCAATAAGTCACTATGCAATTTCACAGCTTTTTCACAAAGCACAGCTTCACTAACGCTATCACCTGTCAGCTATTTCTCCCTCAACCACACTAACAAAAAGGCTTTTTTTCTTTTTACCTCTTGTAGCACTTTTGTCCTCTGTTTGGTTAACATAGTTACTCCTTTTACTGAAACAGCTCCTTTGATGGCATCTTTATTCAAAACCTTCCAGATTGTTAACTTCACCATCTCATACAATGAGGCCAGATCAGTCACACAAATACCACGCTCATGCTTTACTGCAATTTCCTTCTTTAATTCAATGGTTATTTTCTTTAAAATCTTCTTACTCTTCTTGCTCTGTACTTGCTTGTTACTTTCATTACCACTCTGCATATCCTGACTACCTTCATCAACACTATGCATGTCCTCATCACCTTCATTACTGTTCTTCACTTTCTTTTAAGCATTATGTTTGCTCTGCACTTTCTTTGGAGCCATGCTGCCTTGACTAACACTGTACAGTACTGTATGTGCTGCAAAGCACACAAAAAGTCTTCACAGCAGGAGTTTACAAGTCTGTCTGTGACAGTGATCTTGACGAGAGGAAGCCACGACCATGTGTCAGTGCAAAGAAGACAGCCACGGTTGTGTTTGTCATCCAATATGGAGTTCATAAATGGAAGCAAAATTATGCAGAATGCTTCTGTTCACAAAGCGAATTGTTCATGAACAGGAACATTTGTGAACCAAAGTGTTACTGTATTTGTGATAAATGTGAAGGCTTACAAACTTTATGAAAGGAGAATGGATCTATTAAGTGTGATATATGTGCGTGAGCATGTGTCTTCTTACACAACTAACTCTAGTACATCAACTAGTGGAAAGTGATCAATGATAATTCAACAAATTCTAAGGGAAAGAATAGGTAAACTTGCTCATGATTTTATATGTATTTAGAAGTATCCCTCTATAAAAATGTCTTTTTCACCCTCTTCCTTACTACTATTCTGATTTTATTCTCTATCTCTATTTTCTATCTCTTTCTCTCCCTCTGTCATAATTTTTATTCTTATTTTGTAGGAATATTTAACATGGAAACTACTTCTTAACATGGTTTTAGCAAAAGTTTAGGTGTTGCAATTCATTTTTGTTTAAGTGCAAAGTTATACAGTGGCTCTTGAGAGCTTATTCATCTTGCTTAATTGAAACTTTATGGCTATTGATTTGTAACACTCAGCTCACACTTGAGCCACCTTCATTCCATTCTTTGTTCTATGAATTTAACTATTTTGGAAACTTTGTATGAGTGGAATCATGTAGCATTTGTTTTTCTGTGCTGGGCACATGTCTCTTAGCATACTGTCCCCAGGCTCATCTGTTCTGTTATATAACATTTTTGTTTGTTTGTTTGTTTGTTTGTTTGTTTAAAGACTGAACAGTATCTATTGGATATGTATTCCACATTATCCCTACCCGTTCACCCTTTGGAGACATTCTGGATATTCTAACATGCTGACCATTATTGATAGTACTGAAGTAAATTTGGGAGTATTAATATGTCTTTGAGAATCTGATTTCAAATACTCAGAAGTGGGGTTGCTGCATCATATATATTACTTCTGCCTTTAATTTTTTGAGGGTTCTTCACACTGTTTTTCCTAGTAACTGCACGATTTTACATTCCTACCAACAGTGTGTTAGATCTATGATTTTAGATAAACTTGTCTTTTAATCTGTCAATATTGTGTGCATAAAATTTCTACATATTTATATTTAGCTTCAAAGAATAGAGTGCAAGAGGATATAAGTAAATACTTTTAGGCTTCATTAGTGTTGATACCTTATGACCAATAAGAAGTAGAAGTCAGGTTTGGGCTCCATTCCTAATTATACTCCTAATATTCACATAATCAAAGACAAATCAGTCTTTTTCGGCCCATTTCTTTGCTTATACAATAGTATATAATTAAATCACAGAATAATGGAGGCAGGCAAATTTGGAAAGAAGCTGCCAAGGTAGCTTGTAAATTTTGCTTTCTTTCCACCTTAGCTCTCATCTTCTAGATGCATGCTGGGCCCAAAGCAAAGCCACGGAGACCCATTCTGCCTGTGGCTCAGTTGGCTGCTTCAAATGCCCAAATACAATCACACAAACAACTGTGAACAAGAGATATGGCACTGTGGCAGCCTTGCTGTGAGAAATGATGAGAAGAAATATAGAGAAGAAAGGATTTCATACACCTCCATATTACCAGGTGAAGTATATTGACCTAGAACCTCAAGTCTTACAGAATAAACAAGAAGTTTTAAAACTATTTTCAAGCAAGTACAGAAGTCAGTAAAAATGGAAAGTAAGGCAGAATCACAGAGGCTATCATGCCCATGTATGGAGATCAGGTATTCCTCAAGTGAAGAAGGACTATCACAAAAACAAAACATCCTGGATCTGTAGATCAATGTGTATATCTGACATTTCTTTCAGTGTGAGGACAGCATGACATTATGGTCACATAAGGAACAAAAATTGTAAGATAAAAATGGCAGTGTGTTGGCCAGACTACCTGCCTTTGATTAGTATTTCTTGTTTCCGCATTTATTGGAATGAGATATGCAATGGTTCTGTCTTAAGAGGATCATGGTTTTGGATATGAATTCCCATATTTATGAACTATTATAAATGGTATGCTTTATTATTCAAATATCAACTTTTTCTGGCTTTCAGGAATATTTATATAGAAAATGTTTGCTTGGGGCATTGGCAGTTCTCATTTCGGGTGTGTAATAAACTTAGCACACCTGTACCAATTGAGGGATGAAGTAGGATTGAACTATTCATTTCATTTGCAGAATGGAGGCTAACCAGTTAAGTCACAGCATGTGTAGCTTCAGGCTGCAAATAAAAGAAGCTGCTTAGAATAACATTAACTAAAAAGTCTAATAAAGCCAATGGCTTGAAGCCAGACAGATCATATAGAGTCTAGAAAATAGTCGAATCAAGGTATCAGTCAATAATAATATTGGCATGTTGTATGGATTTTTATGGTTTAGTAAGTATTTTCACACATATTTTCTTGTGTTATCTAGACAAAGATTTATGAGTCATAACCTTATCTGGATTTCACAGCATAAGAAGTAAGTTCTGAGAAAATTAATGAGTTATCAATCGTCCTATCTCAGCTACTAATTCATTTGAGCAAGTAACCTCACCTATCATTTTCAAGGTCTTTAGAAATAAAAAGAGGATTCTAATAATAATTCCGACCTTATATTGATATTATGATAAATAAATTACTATTTGTGGTATACTAAGATCAAGCCCCATGGGTGCCATGGGTGGCTTTTGGAAGGTGATTGGACCAGGAGTGTGCTATAATTCGCTGAGGAATACATATCTGAATATGATGGTAGGAGATGGGTCACTGAGGGTGTGACCTGGAAGGGTAGATCTTCCTTCTTTCTGTGTGTAGGGTGCTTTCCTGTCATCCCAGAACTTGGGAGTCTGAAGCAAGAGGATCCTCAAGAGTTTAAGGCTAGTCTGAACTGCTTAATAGGTCCTTCTCTCCAAAAACAGAAAAAAGAAATGGAAACAGAAACAGGAAACTGCTTTTAGGTTATGCTGTAGAAACTTCTATGGGATATATAAGGTTGAAATTCATAAGACTGTTACACAATTGAAAAATTTCTGGAAATTCATCTAAAGTTTAGTTTTTAATATCATAAATTATGACATTTATACTTCATTGCCTGCTGTGTCTCTAATATTGAGAGGCAGAGTTTGGACAAAAAGAACAGTTTAATAATTACAAGTTTCACATTGTATTCTGCCAGAAGTTGCCAATGTATAATGGAGTAGATTTGTTATTTTTTGCTCAGAAAATTAAACATTTGTGTCTCATTTCCATCATTCAATAAGAGATTCTGCCTTTATGAAGTTGTAAATGTGAAATGTGAAAGTATGCTGAAGACTCTGTGAAATACATGATGATTAGTTATCTAACAATTTAGCATACACTTGTCCTCCTGTTCAGTCCTTAGTTGTCTAATCCTAAACATTCCAAGGTTACTGGCTAAAGAGGATGGTGAGCCACCATCTTGAATAGCTAATCCAACCAATGATACTCACAAAGCTTCTAGAAATGCAGGTTGTTTTCACTTGATGGCTTTCACCACCATGTTAAAGGATGGGACAAGTACAGTCAGGGTGACTAAGTAGAATGTCCTTGTGAATGGCCACTTTAGAGAAAATGGACCTTTTATGACTGAGAAGATGAGGATGCTAGAAAGATGAGCCACATTTGCTGAGGTGATAATTTTTAATATTAGGTGTGTCCCAACCCTTGAACTAGAACCTCAGTATCATTATTGATATATTTATTTCTACTGCTGTTCCAAGTCATTTCACTGTTCCTGAGGAGCCGGGAATAGTTCTTAATGCCTGGAAATATTGTAATTACCTATCTTTATGCTGCTAGCAAGCCCTCCTGCATCATTCTAGAATAACTGCCATAAGCTCTTCATCCTGTGTCCACCTTTACTGTCTGCTCTTGTGACTTCCTCAGGCATCTTTCCTCTTAGTGTCTAAGGTACTAAGTATGAACAAATGCATTCATTATTCCTCACCTCCCAAATCACAGCATTTGGATATTATTGAATTCTTCTCTTGTTTAGTTCCAGTGAGACAAGAGTTCATTTTGGGAGAAGCTTGCTATATCCTGAGCTACTCTTTAAATTCAAATTTTGTAAACAAACTCTAGGATTCTCTGTGATTCCTGTCATTGGACATATCAAGAAAGTAAATGGATTTTCTGCAATTGTTGTAAGACCTTCATGATATTTAAACACCATGAAATATTTAAAGATAGCATATTGAGTGATTATCTCATCTCTTAAAGTGTGCCAAGTGCTCATGAAAGTTCACATAGATCTCATATAACCAAGCTTATTGCTGGCTAAAGTTGTTTTGAGTTCTACTGAGAAATGATAACAACAAAAACACATGGAACATTCTAGTAAATTCTAGAATGAGAATAGGAAATAACATTATGTAATGTCGTGTGTGTGTGTGTGCAGAAAGAGCAGAGAGCAGAGTAATTACAATTTAATTATGAAATAAAAATGAAATCAGAAAAAGATTCTTGAAGGGATGTAACACAGGCCATAAAAACAATAGTTAAAATTAGAACAGTTAGCAATTCATAGACTCCTAGATATAATGCCTGATGATAGTCTTAGAGTATTTGATTTTTGTTTAATGCATGAGCCCTGCATAAAATGAATTGTCAGATTATTCCTGTGACGTGAAATCCAGTAGTTTTCAATGGTGAAATCATGAGCAAATAAGGACAGTGAAGGCCACCTCAATTACTGCCTTATAGGATATGCTAGTATTTTCCTGACCTTTGAACATTAAACTAATGGTGGAGCAACACAATTTTCAAAGTATGTGGATTTATGGTCTTCTATTTATGGAGAATACATCATCGTGATTGCATAGAGAGTAATCAGCACATGGCATTTTTATTAGTTACTTATTGCCTGCATCTTCTGACCATACTGTGAGCCACTTGATGGCAAGAGCTACCTTATCATCTCTGTAATTTCTGCAGTAAGATGAGGGCTGGACTTACACCAGATGTTTAATTAAAGATTGCAGCATTTAGGCAAGCTTTGGTTTTTAAAAAGGGGCTTGTGAAAGCATGGATGTTAACTTTATTCTGCAAATTACTTTAGTATACTCAAAAATCAAATTTTTATGCAGAAATTTTAGCAAACCAATAAGAAATATTCTAAGTAAGATTTTTGTAGTTTAGTACAAGAGTTCTATAAACAGGTCTGGGGCAGTAAGGCATAATAGTAATTTAAGGGTGCACTTTATATGCAGAAGTCTTACAATAACTTGTTTACTATAACTGAAAATTATTTTCATCTAATTCAGGCATCCTAACGAAAAAACTTTAAAAAGTCTAGATGAGTGGCTGGCAAGATGGAGGCGACAAATGGAAGATACAATAAACAATCTGTCCATTCCTAGGTATACAGATTCACAAGGACTTCATCTGGGCTACCATAGATCCAGTGAGATAAGCATGCTGGGATGACATCTGTTGTAGCTCAGCAAGCCGCTAAGCTAACCTATGACCCTACTGATCTCCCTGCTATATGGTTATTCAGATAATAGGGACATTACGATCCAAAAACATGACACATCTCAGTGGCTGGACACAAAGTGGCCTCTTGATGTCTCATATCAGCTCTCAAGTAGTCATAGGGACTATGTTAATTATCTTGTAAAATTATTAAACTCCCAATAATTAGGTGTCTTAGTCACTTTCTTATTGCCTGGAAAAAACACCCAATTCTCTCAACTTAAATGAGGAACAGTTTACTTGGACTCATGGTTTTCAGAGATTTCAGTCTCTAGTTGGTTGGTTCCAAAGTAAAACTGGCATTGTAGAAATCTTTACTGGGGAAGAAAGCTGCTCACCAAGAAGCAGAGAGTGAAGGGAGGAGTTAAGGATGGTGATGTGTCCTTGCAAGTAAAGCTCCCAGCAACCCAGCTCTTCCTATCAGACCCCGGCTCCTACTTTGACCTCTGGATTCATCCATGCCTTAATACCTGGAAGACTGTAGCATCCCCGTGATCCAGTCATCTTCCAGAACCTCCACCTCTGAGGTCTTGAGGTTTTGCAGGACATTCTAGATCCAAAGCACAGCATTAGACCATTCATTTTAAGCACATTGGACATTTTTCCATTTATTTTACAATCAATTAACTTTTGAACTGAGCCCAAAAGATCAAGATATTAACAACAAAAAATCATATTTTGAAGAAACAGTTGCAGATCATTTTGTATATAGAAGTCTTCATGTTCCATAAAGCTGTTTGGTGGGGACAAAAAAGCTATCAGATGCAACTATAATTGTTCCTTGGCATTGGGGGGAGGAATTCCATGACTTCCTCAAAGTCTCCAAATCTATGGATATTCAAGTTTCTTATATAAAGTAGTGTATTATTTGCATGAAACTTACTGAAATACTCCTGTACACTTTAAATTTTCTCCAGATTACTTATAATATCTAATGATATGTAAATGTCATATAAATAATTGTTATGGTATATTATTTAGGGAATAGTAACAAAGAAAAATATCTGCACATCAGTAAAGATACCATTCATTTAAAAATATTTTCAATACCAAGTCAGTTAAATCTGCTGGGGATAGAACTCACAGATTTTGAAGGCTGATTGTGTTTATGTATGTCTTAGTTACTTTTTCCCTGTTGTTGAGACAAAATATCTGATGCCAAAAATGAAGCAAGGGCAGGGTTTTTTTTTATAGTCCTTGGAGGTTTCAGTCCATACTCAGCTGGATCCAAAGGCAAGATGCCATGGTGGGGCAGCCATTCATGCCCAATGCAAATACCAAGCATGAACAGAGACAAAGAGAGAAAACATATCTTCTTCCCACCCTTACACTGTATGCTGGCTCCACCCCTGGGCAGGTGCAGCACTTACACCACCAGTCCCAGTGCTAGACATTGAACCAATCACCGAAGCTAGATTCAGCCATGTCCATGATTTCATGAGGCTTGGGAGTGCCATCCCAACAAAAACCATAACAATGTATTTGAGAAGTTCTTCCTAGAAATTTATTCTATATTCAGCCTAGATGGATGGGCCAAGGAAGCTGCAAGATGCAGAAAGGTAGAAAAACAGACTGTGAGTTTAATGAGAAAGGCTTCCTTGAACTCAAATGCACCTGCTCATGTCATTTGAATTTGTCAAGTGTGCTCTGGTTATAGTTTAAGACACAGGATACACAATATCCTGGATTTCGTTGCTTCTTTTAATCTCTTCATTCACACTTTCCCCCTATGGGTCTCTAGAACACCCAGAGAGGAGCCAAGGTGTTAATACAAAAAAGCAGAAACATTTTTAAATACTTTAGTGCAGTCTACTTCACAACAATGGGACACAATGGCCTGAACTTGGAGTCCACCTCCACGTGCAGGGCAGCCCTGCAGAGACTCACTGTGCAGAACGCTTTCAGGGGTGATGGATCAATTTGGCTTTGCTGATCCATGTCAGCAGTGGGTGGCTCAAGATGCTGACATGGCTCTGGGTGACAGTTTGAAAAAATTTAACCGCTTTGATAAGGTTAAAGGGGGCAACCAACCACAAATAGAAAACAACACAAGGACTGTTAGAAGCGTGATTGTATGCTAGAAATGAGGTGTCAGCTGGCAACACTACCAACACTGTTACTTCAGTTTCATTTGAAAAAGGAAAAGACACACACACACACACACACAATTGAAAACAAAAAAATTAATGACTCTCATAAAAAATAGCCCACTGAAATAAGCATTTCTTAGTCTGCCTGATATTACTGAAAATTTTTGGCTACTGTCAATGAAAGGCATAAATGTCTATCATTTCCATCTCTTTTGAAAAGTGCAATAGGACCAATTAAAAACTATTAGATCAAGGAATGACCTTTCTCAACCTGTTGGGAATTCATATCAGGAAATAAATCCAAAACAATTGCTGTCAATAGCAACATAATGTGAAAGCAAAAATGTATTCCTACAATCTACCTGTGGTCTATACTTTCATTTTAAAACAAACAAACAATAAGTGTTAATGTTTATGCCCTGACTATTAAATCAAGTTTTAGTTGTAATCCAGTATAATGATCTGGCACAAACATGGATTATTTAAAAAGTTATCAAAACACTTCCCAGAAATTTACAATAACTGTTATATGAAATAATAAAAAATCTGGTTGGATGCATTTGTTCCCTTTACTTAAAAAAATGAAATTGCCTTTGTGCTACTCAAAAAAATATACATTTTCACTTTGTAAAAAAATGCTGGTTACAAAAGAAAACTCAAATTTCTGTTTCTGGTATCAATAAATGAATGAATCATTAATTACTTGAAAATATTATTGTTCAGAGGATTAATAGATGAAAAAAATAAAAGCAACTTCTCTCAGGGAGCTTAAATTGAGAAGGGACTATTGACAGAGGAAGGATAAAAAATAATCCTAACGTGTAAGGAAGTAGCCGTTGCGGTAGAAGGTGACAGCAAGTAGAGATGGGAAGGAAAGCGCAGGAAAGGTGGGCGGATGCGTGTGGCACCGTTGCATAGGGTGGGAGTGACACCATTCCTCGCGAAAGAGATGTGGATGGAATCCAGCCGAGAAGACGCCATGCTGGGAAAGCAGTGAGGATGGGGATCCAAACAGGGAAAAGAGCTTGTATAATCCCCTCCAGGGTGGGCTGGGATGCTCAAGAGAAGCAGGAGGCCAAGACAGAAGTGACGGGAATAAAGGAAACCAGGAAGTGAACTCATAGGGAAAGGAGAAGATTTGAAACAGGGAGATGACACAATCTGATTCATGTGGAGGGAAAGATGACTCTGGAGCAGAAAAAAGAAGCAGGACACTATTTAGGCGGTGCTTTCAGCAATCCAGAACAGACAGCTCGGTCCAGCTTGGTAGAAATGACGATACTGAAAAATATTCAGATTCTGGATATATTTTGTTTAACGTTTTTATTTGGGGCTAGTTAGTTACACAGACATGGAATTTTACAAAGGTAGACTGAGACATCTATGCACTACTTATGTAGCTTCACCTTTAGCATCTTAAATAACCATAGCAAAATTATTAAAATCGAGAGATTGGTGCTGATGCTTTACTAAATAAACTTGACTCTTCAAATTTCACCAATTTTTATGTCTTTTTTTCAGTTCCAGATTCACCTTAATTTTTCTCATTAGTCTTCTCCAAAACGTACCAGTAATCTTCCTTGCCTCTCATAATTGTTTCTTTGAAGAATACCCCTCAGTTATTTTTTTAATATCCTTCAATTGGAATTTGATGTCTTCCCATGATTGTAATAAGCTTATGTTTTTTATGTCAATAATATGATAAAATGACTTTTATTTCTTAATGTATCATAGTGAGAGCTTTGTGATGTTTGTAAGTCTTATTACTGGTGATGTCAACTTTAATTACTTGGTATAGTAATGTCTAGATTTCTCCACTTGCAAACTAGTGTTTTATAGTATGCAAATCAATTTCTTCTCAAACTTCTGCCTTTTAATTTGAATATCCATCAGTGGATCTAATCTTCAACTCTTATTACTATGTTATCTAATAGCAATTTTCTGTTTTTTACATTTAATAATTAAAAGTCTATTGTAAGGAAGAGTGATCTCTTTTCCCCTAAGTGTTGATGATTTTATTTATTTACAAGGTCATGGACATTTGTCTTATTCTATAGGTTAAATTAAATGCTATCATTATTTATTTTTGTACTCAAATTTCTCAGTGTTGAGTAGGAGTTTTTGTAGGTTGGCCTCTCTACTTTTTCCATAGCCGTCTTCCTCTTCTGATAATTTCATTTTTACTGGCATCACAAGATCTGATCTTCTCTTGTGCTTTCCCATGACTCAGCCCTGAAATTTTCCTCTTCCTTGAGTCCCTTCATTAGTAACAGGTGTTTAAAAACCAGAATCAGGACACTGAGCCAGTAAGTACACTCACCATGCCTGGAGTTCATCTGGGAGGCTCTAGCAGAGAACAGAGCTGGAAGAAAGTGCATGTGTATTACAGTATGTGAAGCAGGTCACAGTGCCCTGGTTGCCATCAGTCCCAGCTTTTGAGAAAGAACACTTACACACAGCAAGGCACTTGAAGCAGATTTACCACTTACAGATATAGGCTGCAAGGGGCAGTAAGAGTAGGGCTTGTAGTAGTTGACCTGCCAAGGCTCAGGAAGGCTGCGTGTGGTTTGCCAAGTCCTGTCTGTGCACACCACCTTCTATGGCAGCTGAGAGCACTCAGAAAGCACCCTGAAGCTTATCCTACTGGGGTCAGTTGACTGTGAGGCTAGAGCACTGAAGGACATCCTGTTTCTGGTGAAGACTAGAACAGAGTCTGTGCTCTTTGGGCCAGTCCTGCCTCTCTCAAGATGGCACATGAAAGCCCATGCTACAGTTATTCTCGAGAACTACAAGTGATCAAAGAGGAAAACCCATCTGGCAACCACGCCTTAACCACCTATGCCTTTGCATTTGAATGAAATAATATAATTTATTGATAACCTTGACTAATCTAGAACCAACGTTAACCCAAGGTTCATTCTAACCTTTCTTGTTTCCTTACTTAGAAAACTGCCTTTGTATAACAGCAAGAAAGGTGGTGGTGAATACCTGTAAAATATATTTTATTCAACTCTAGTATATACACAAAAGAGTTTCAAAATTGTTAACACATACCCTTAACTAGTTAATAACACTTCTGTACACTATGTTGACTTTTAGACTTACAGTATTTTTTCTTGACATGATAACATTTTCTAAAATTATTTAGGTTAGTGTCTTTTTTTCCCACAACTTTTAATGTAATTATGTTATTCCTTAGTTGGTTCATTTGTCTTTCATTTTGAGTTCTGCTTGCATCCTGGTTGTTTTTAACTGTTTTATGTAAAGAATATGTGAAATGTTATGAAGTAAGAGAGAAATAGAATGAGATAATCTAGGGAAAATATCATCTTTCCATCCCTTAATCTTGTTTTACTAATCATTTCAAATCAGTTTCATTATTTTTGGGTTGTGTTTTATATGCACAAATCAATAAATACATATGTGTTTACTGATGATCCCGCTTTTCCTCATGAAGGGAAGAACAGTACAGCTTGTTTTTATTTTAGTTTATTAGTATATGTGTGTAATGCACAGTGCTTACATTCTTACTGGAAAGATGGTGCGTGGAATCATACATCATTCCTCCTGAATGTTTTGCTTCTCTTCCTCTCACTCCCTCTACCTAACTCTGGATCCTTTATTTTTTTTTGTTTGTTTTCTTTTGCACATTACCTTTTTAACTACTATGTTCTATTCATAAATCATATTGTTTCCTAAAGATCTTTCTCATTCCCTTGAAATGCAAACATATCATAATTTAATCAAACATGCTCCTTTAGATAGGTATCAGGTGGTTTATAACACTACACCTGATAACATTACATGTAGATGCTTTTTATATTTGAAAGTGAATTTTCAGTGTAGATTCCTAGCTGAATCACCATATAAAATACACTTTTTTTCATTATACAGTATCAAATTTTGCTCCAAAATAATACAAATTTACATCCCTAGGGGACATGAGTATATTTTCCTTTTCTATAATCCTTGCTAACAAAATGTGTTGCCAATCATTTTGCAATTGTGACAACAAAGAAATGTCATTTCAGTGTTATTTTAATGTCCATAATTATTAGTATTTGGGTTTTTTTGTGTTTGAAAGCTTTTGAGTATCTTTTAAAAACTGAACCACCTGTTTTTTATCTTTTTTTTTTTTGTATCAGTTTTTTGATTCTTTTACCCTCAATTTTTAGGAGTTCTTGATATGTTAGAGACAGTCTTATTTATTTGTTATATATGTTGAAACTGTCCTCCCCCTCTTCCCCAGTTCTGGTATTGAGATGTCTTTTGAAAACTTTTTTATGGAAAATAGTTTTTATTTTTGATGTATGTAATCAAATTTATCAATCTTTTATTATCTCTGAAATTTGAGCTATAACTAAAAAGTTTTTCCTTAAAATATGTATAAAGAAGAATTCACCTGTGTTTTCTTATACTTATTTGGTTCCATTAAAAAAAAATTGGATACTTAGTGCTTTTTGAGTTAATTCTTCAATATCGTATAAACTATCACTTTAATTTTTTTTCCAATCCTATGCAGTACCAGTTATTAAGACAATGATCTTTACCTCAGAGGCTTGAAATGCCATATTTGTCATATATCATTTTATTTATTTATTTATTTATTTATTTATTTATTTATTTTTTGGTACGGGGGATCAAACTCACGACCTCGCACTTGCCAGGCAGATGCTTATGCCGCTGAGCTAAATCCCCAGCCACTCATTTCCCTTTTATTTAAGTCTAGCTTTGGAATTTCTTACCTATTCTACTGGTCTATTCTTTTATGTGCCAGTATTACACCATTTTATTTACAGAGGCAAATTTTAGTATCTGGTTTAGTTAGAATCTTGTAGTTTTCTTTGTACAAATTTTAATATTGAATTTTCCATACCTGTTTCTAATATAAAGTTTATCTTCAATGTTTTTAATTTCCTAAAATAGATTACTGGTATTTATTGCATCAGATAAAATTTACAAATAAACTTAGGTAAACTGAGAAAAATATAAAGTGCAGTATCATTCTCCTCCATCCAAATTTACTTTTGTATCTTTTGGGCATAATTTTAAAAATTTCCTCATGTAAGTGTCCTATATTTCTTGTTAAATTTATTTTTAAATACTAACTTTTGAGCTGAGCGTTTAGCTCAGTGGCATAAGCACCTGCTTGGCAAACACAGGGTCATGAGTTTGAGCCCTAGTACCAGAAAAAACAAACTACTAACTTTTTGCTGCTGTTATAAATGGGGTTTTCCTTGCCATTGTGTTCTCTCACTGTTTTTGTGCATACAAGGCTATTGATTTTTGTTTGTTCATTTTATATCCTGCTGATTTACTGAATTCTTTTGTTTGACTTAGTTTTATCATTGATTCGCCAGAGCTTTCTCAGTTTGCTTTCATATCAACAGAAAACATAGGTGGTTTTTCTTCTTTTCTTCCCATTGTTATGCTTCTAATTAATTTCTCTTGTTAAATTTCTTCTGCAAATACTTCTTTTACAATGTTGAATAGAAGACAGAAACAGTCTAACCTTTTTCGATCTTAATAAAAAACACACTTTGTAGTGATTCTCCATTAAAGGTACTGACTTAAGGACCATAATGGATGTATGTGTTGGGGCAGTATTTGTGTGTTGGTGTGTGTTGTTTCTCCTAGGAGATGTGTGCTCTTCTTTTTATATAAAAAGTATTTCAAAAGTTATATTTGGACTTGTTATTTTTTAAATCATGCATCCTTTAATATTCTTAGCCATTAGTTTTGTTTTACATTTTATCAATACTTTTAAATATTTTGAAAGCCTACCTATTGCTTTAAAATAATGAACTTTTTGCATATTTGAATTTACTTTCACTTTTTGGAACATACATAATTTATGACATGTATGACACATAGTTTATACAGATGTGTAGTTTATACACACCAGTATTCATATAAAAATATATTCATGCATTGGCCTTTCTCCTTAACCTTGATCGTTATTTTAATGTTATATGTAGATCTATAGATTTTAAAATGCTGCCACTGGTACTTTTCCTGATGTTTTCCAGTTGTCATTAATTGAATGAAACTTATTCTCTAATAGAATCTTCATGGGCCAGAGGTATTACTCTGTGGTACAGCACCGGCCTGGCAAGTGTGAGGTCCTGAGTTCAATTCCCAGTACAAAAAAAAAGAAAAGAAAAAACTAATAAGAGTCTTGAAGAAGGAATGATGAATGCAGAATTAATCCCCTAAGCTCTTGCATGTTGAACCATGTATTCTTTTTCCCCCAAGTACTGGAATTGAACCTAGGGTATTTATGCTGAGCTACATTCCCAGTCCTTTTCTATTTTATTTTGAGACAAGTTCATGCTAAGTTGTGAAATTTCCTGGACTGGGCTTGAATTTGTGATCCTCCTTACTAAATCTCTCAGAGTGTTGGGATTGAACCATCTGGTCTTAAAGGCTTGATATTTGAGGACAGCCTGGCTATTTACACAGATCTTGTTTTAAATTTGCATTTGGGTTTTTAAAAATTGTGTCAGTAGTTATCTGATTTGTGCGTTGATTATGAATATTCTAATGTTAGTCTATTTAATTTAGCTTTGTTTAAAATTGTTAACGCTTATTCCTTGAATATCTTCTAATTTAGTCTTCTTTTATGAGATAATTTTGTCTTTTTCTTTCCATTTCTTTATGAATTCAATCAACCATTTTTAAATTTCTCTTTGGTTTTAGTCTATTAAGTTTTTTAAAAATGTTTTTTTATTTCTGGTTCAAGGTAAATGTATCTTCAAATGTTTCTTTGAGTATATTTAATTCAACTGGAAGAATTAACAATTTTCTTTTGTTTCATTGTTGTAGGCAGCTGAGTTAGTTAGAAATATTATAGGCAGTCAGACAGGGCTGGGTCTTTGATGGAGCCAGTACAGATAATCTTGCATTTGTAGGGGAGACAGATACTTCCTGGTGTGGGCCAGGCCTTAAGACAAAGGAGTTTCATTCTCCTATATCATTTGGAGGTCTTCCACCGAGATCACTGGATGGAGGTGAGTGTTTGTTTTTTGTTTCATAGACTCTGGACTGGGACTTAGGTAACAAACTTTTATGCTTCAAATTTTACTTCATCTTTGCCAGTTGTTTATAACTACTTGTGATAATTGCTTACTAATTGCTCATGGTTTTTAATTGCTTTGTCTCATATAGTTTTATTAAAATAATGTAAATCTAAGTTAAAACATGGAAAATTTATAAAATTAGGATATTTCTTTAATGGTATATTATTATTATTTTGTTCTTGTACAAGTTAAATTTAAATTAGTTGCTAAAGTTTCTGATACTCCTTGCTTGACTGTATTTAGACAATAGCATTAGAAAAGATACTAGAACACCTTTGACAGGCTGTGATGTAAACTTCTGTAAAATGGTTCTCTTAAATGGAAATGTAGCTCAGATTTTAAAAATATACATGCCTAAAATAAAAAACCGGGACTCCTTCCACCGTTTAAGCAGCATTAGGCTGGTGGCCGGTCTTAAGACTTTGAAGACAGGTTTCACTAAGACAGACTAGCTCTGATCCTCCTCTGTATTCTAGAGGAAATGTCAGGCCTTTTCTGCTTCAGTTTCCTACCTTTGACTTTACCTCCACTCATGTCCCACTTTGTACTTTCCTTATAGAGGCACATAAAGTCAGAAAGAACTCTAGATTATTCAAACCTTTTCTTTCTTAGTTAAACCCATAGAAAATGAGCATTTGCTAATGCCAAAGAAAGGGAAATCATCTTAGATGAAGGAGACATACCCTGTCTCTGGGTCAGATGAGATGTTGATTGGAATTGTTCCTTTCCAGGAGAACACACATGAGCCATGACCCGGCTCAGTGTTCTGGGAAAATCTCCTTTGTAAATTAAACCTGACACACAGTGAGGAGAACCAGCTTTCCTGTGACAATGGAAGAAGCTATCCCCCAAAACAGCACACGTATGGGACCTAAACACATTAGAATGAGGGTCTCCAACCTCTCAAGTTGTGGACTTTAAAACCTTTATTGTAAATTCATAGAGCAGTAAGTAATGATCATGCTCAAGCTTTAACTAACCCTTACAGAATTTTGACAAACAGTGGTTACTCTGCCAGCTAGTTTAATTGCTCTTATAGCAGCTGCACCCTCAAAAGCAGAGGATAGGTTTCCGGAACATCTGTTTCCCCCATTGAAGCCAGTGGCCAATGGAGTCAATAGAATGTTGACTAGACAGACAGCTGGATTCCTTTCTGGAGACTGATCTTTGGCTATCTGAGCTGATAGAAACTGAGAACTGAGGGTTCCTGGCCAGAGCAACACTCTGGTGGACACTCAAAAGTTCCTCAGTGGACATTTGCTCATGAACACTGAAAATCTCCACTTTTCTATCATCCTTATTTCTAAACTTTTCAGTGGATTTTCAGATTAGTTAGACTACCCGCTCTGCTTCAGAGATAAGACTGAGGTAGTTTACAGTAGTTGTTTGCACTTCTCAGCAGTTAGTAGGAAAGGATTTACATTTGTGCCTTACATATGTTAATTAAGAGTAAATAGCCTTTTCCTTTTCTGTGCCTTTACCAGCTGGTAAAATGTGATTGCTAGATGATATACAAATTTAACCTGTGAAATTCAAAGATATAGAAATTTAAATAAAGTGTAGCCTTTTCCTGTTACTAGGAAAGGTTACCTAGGTAATTAAGTGAGAGACAAATGCCTGGAGACTCCTTTGCTCAGTGTGTGGGATAAAACTCCTCCAGTCAATTGTTCTACCTGTCTCTAGAAGAGAAAAGAAAAGCATTCTACTTCCAACTCAACCTTTAACGTATGCTCTCTTCCAATAATCAAAGTAATAGTTTATTACAAAGTTATGCTTCCTTCTTTAAGCATTTCTTATGGAAACAAAGTTCATGAGCTATCTGGGAAGATAGGATTGTGCTTTAGGTGGAGGGTGGATAGACTGACCAAATCTATCTTCCATTCTCTCCAGATGGCATCCACCTGCTCTGGAGCAGTGTCAACCCAGGGACACCTAGGGAACATTTAACAAATAGGAATAAAAATGGATGCCTTATTTTATTTCCTTTATTTGCATAATAAATAGCTCAATATCATTCATAGCTCAGTGAAAGGTTCTGAGTTCAATTCTCAGGTACAAAAAGGTTTCATACTTATGCCTTGCTGCTATATTACAGACATGGGCAACACAGTGCCAAAGCCCCTTAGTCCTTTGGAATGCATTCTTAAGCACTGGAAGATGTTCCACCCTTACATGTTGAAAAAGAGACAATTGGTATTTCTCTGCAGGAGTGTGTGGCCTACCTACTCCCTAGAGCCAAAATGGAATACAGAGGGAAGTATTAATTATGATGTTCTTTAACAACTAGAATCATATTGTAAAAAGAGGAAAAATGGTTAGAACTGCAGTATGTTAAAATTTTCTTTGCATTAAAAGATAATTCTTATCTATGTGCCAGGTATAATTATAATCCTTATGAGACCACTCCCATTCTTTCTCTCAGTGACTTAAAGCAACTTAAGCTAGAACTGGGAAATTTTTCAGATGACTTTGATAAGTACATTGATGTACTTATCAATGAGAGGATTTACTCAGACCTATGAGCTAGGCTGGGAAGGTATAATGTTACTCTTAAATCAAACATTGACTTCTAGTGAGGGAGAGGCAGCATTACAAGCTGCTATTGCCTTTGGAGATGAATATCATATTGTCACTTTTAGAAGGCCAGAAGATAGACAGCCAGGGGAACCATCAGTTCCCATTAGGATAAAAGCAGTTCCTATCCAAGACCCCAAATGGCCTGCCAACAATACAGGAGACTGGAACAGGAGACATTTTCAAGTGTGTATTCTTGAATGTCTAAGAAGGACAAAAACCAAGCCTTCTATTTATTTTAAATTGTCAGCTATTTCTCAGGAAAAAGGTGAAAACTCCTCTGACTTCTTAGATTGTTTTTCAGAGGCAATAATAAAATGTATGTCCATAGATCCTGATTCAGTAGAGGGACAGATTTTGCTTAAAGACATGTTTATTACTCATTTAATAGTAATAAAAGACATTAGAAAAAAGCTACAAAAGATAGACTTTGCTCCAGATAGTTCACGGGACGCTTTAGTAAAAGTTACCTCCTCAGTATTTTATAACAGTGATGAGAAGGAGGCCAAGGAGAGAAAACAAAGAGACTGAGAACAAGCAGCTGCTTTTGCTGAAGATCTAAGAAAAACAGACCAAAGACAACGCAGACCTGCTATTGCTGCCACAAGCCAGGTCACCTTAAGAGGGTCTGCACTCAGAAGCCCCTAGGCCATGCCCCAACTCCAAAAATGACCACTGGAGGTCAGACTGCTCTCTTAGGCCAGGGCCCCAGGGTTCAGACCCATCCAGCAGACCAACTAAATGGCCCCAGGACGCATGCTTTCCTCTCCCTCTGGCTAGACTGTCATCTCCACAGAGGAACCCCTGGTAGTCATGACGATAGAGGGAAAAGCATATTGCTGGATACTGGCGCAAGCCTCTCGATCCTTCTTTTCAATCCTGGCCTTCTTTCTAGTCACCACACCTCAGTGAAAAGAGTCACTGGTGAGGAGGTTACTTGTTACTTTTCTTTTTTTTGCAGTACCGGGGATCAAACTCATGAACTCGCGCTTGCCGGGCAGGCGCTTATGCCACTGAGCTAAATCCCCAGCCCTATTTGTTACTTTTCACAGCCCTTAGGCTACAACTGGGATGGTTTTCTTTTTACACATTCATTTTTTATTATGCCTGTAAGTCCAGTTCCTCTCTTAGGAAGAGATATTTTATCATGGTTAAATACTGTGATATATTTGCTCCCAGGTCAGGGGCGCCGCCTTCCCCTCATGGAGGCAGAAATCCTGAAGTGTGGGCAACTAAAGGTAGAACAGTAGGGCAATCAGAGCTGCTCCTTTACAGATACATCTCAGAGATTCTACTATTTTTCCTCATCAGAGACAATATCCTTTAAGAGCCAAAGTTAAGAGAGGATTAATACCTATAATTGACAATATAAGGGCGCAAGGCTTACTTGAGCCCTGTAATAGTCTGTGCAATACTCCAGTCTTGGGAATTTGGAAACCCAATGGGGAATGGAGGTTAGTACAGAACCTTAGATTGATATTTGAGGCAGTAGTGCCCATTCACCCAGTGATACCCAATCCATACACTCTGCTTTCTCAGATCCCAAAAGATGCCAGTTGATTTTCAATGTTAGATTTAAAAGATGCCTTCTTTTGCATTCTTTTAAATAAAGATGTTCAGTTTCTTTTTGCTTTTTAGGACCAAGCATCTCAATTGACATGGACTGTGCTCCCCCAAGGGTTCAGAGATAGTCCACATCTTTTTGAACAAGTGCTTTCCCATGACTTGATATGTTTTGAGTTTTCCCAAGTCGCAACCTTGCAATATGTAGATAACATACTGTTATGTGACCCCATGGAAGAGCTCTATAGCCAAGGCACTTGTACTCTGATAAATTTTCTAACAGACAGAAGTTATGAGATTTCTAAATCTAAGGCACAACTTTGCTGTCTTGAGGTAAAATATTTAGGCCTCATTATATCCAAAGAGACCCAAAGACTAGGAAAAAAGAATTAAACCCATTCTCTCCTTCCCACAGCCCAAAACTCTAAAATGGCTAAGGGGATTCCTAGGAGTTACAGGCTTTTGCCACCTTTGGATACTAGGATATAAAAAAATTGCATGACCCCTCTATCAACTTATAAAACAGACCCAAAAGACAGGCACCCATATTTATGCTGGGTACCTGATTCCAAAGCCACTTTCCAGAAGCTTAAACAAGCACTTCTGAGTGCCCCTTCCTAAGCCTACCCACATTATACCATTTCAATTTATATGTAGATGAGAGGCTGAGACGTGGCTTTGGGAATGCTTACTCAAGATCTAGGATCTACTCAACAACCTATAGGGTATCTAAATGACTTACACATTGTAGCAAAGGGATAGCCTGCTGGCCTTAGAGCTGTAGCTCTCCTATTGCCAGAGGCAACCAAGCTGACTTTAGGCAAAGATCTCATTGTATATACACCTTACCATGTGGCAGGACTCCTTTCTTCCAAGGGGACTCTATAGCTGTCTGACACTGACTTCTTAAATACTAGGCTCTAATTCTAAAAGGAGCAGCCATTCAAATAAAGACATGTCCTTCCTTAAATCCAGCCACCTTCTTGCCAGAACAGGAGGAAAAAATTAAGATTGATAAAGATAACTGTGAACAGGTAATTCTTCACACATATGCAGCCAGAAAAGATTCATTAGGCACTCTGCTTACTGACTCATGATTTAAATGATCATGCTTCTTGATTCATTCTGCTAGCCTGATACTTTTGATTGGTGAGTTCAGACCATTTACATTAATGGTTGTAACTGTTACATACTCACTTGGCCTTGTATTTGATTTTCCTATTGTTGGTTCCCTTTCTTTTCCCTCTGTTTTGTTGCTTGCCTTACTTGGTGAACTTATTCTATTTGAGTTAATGGACTTTTGGTCTGTCATCTCTTTCTAGAGTGCTTATTTGATGGTTATAAATTTCTTCAGGCTTTTTTTTTTTCTGTCATGGAGGTATTTTATTTCTCACCAATTTTGAAAGATAGTTTTGAGGGATATACCAATCTGGGTTGGAGACTTTTCTCGTAGACCTTGAAATGCTTCACTCCAAGCCCTTTTTGCCTTGAAGGGTTTGTCTTGAGAAGTCTGCTGAAATTCTTATAAGATTTTTTATGCATAAGTGATTTATTTCTTTTAACAGTTTTTTAATATTCTGTTCTCATGTTGAATTTCTAGGATTTTGATGATTGTATGCCTTGGTGTAGATATTTTTTATCATCACTAATTGGAGTCTCACTTACCTGTATGTCAAATTATTTTTCCATGCTTGGGAATTTTCTGTTGTTAATGCTGTGAATGGGTTTTAAAATGTCATTTACACTGTCTCTTGGTTTTTCATTGACTCTAAGCAATCTTATGTAAATCTTTTTTGCATTATCTAACAGCTAGTGGATTGATTTTTTGCGGTCCCTTGCTGTTTTTAAGAAATCTGTCTTTTCATGATCACTGGCGGTAGTTCTGTCTTGTAGATCTGGTATGCTGTGGTCACATTGATGTGTTCTGCTGCATATACTTTCAATATAATTTTAACCTCATGGATATCTGATTGACTCTATTTCTTTTTAAAGTTTTTATTTATTTATTTATTTATTATTTGTTATTTTGAAGGTAGTAAAATACAACAGAAGAAGATGGAACAAAGCCAATTGAGACAGTGCAGTGAAATTGATACAGAACTTCACAGCAGGTTACTGGGATAACAGTAATAAGTACCATAGTATATCTCATTTTCTTCACAATAGTTGTTCTTTCCATCAGGTACAGCAAAATCAAAGGAAATACAGAACATTATAGAACTTATCAAAAGAGAATACTGAGTAGAGCAATACCATTAATCATAACAAAGCAAAACAGTGATTAAAATATTTGCCTTCAAATAGAAGGAAATCCCCCTTATTTGCTCTATTGCATTATTGCATTTAGTCAACCTCACAAGAAATGCTCAGATCTCTGACTCCCACTTGCTAACAGGGAGGGGATGATTGATTCGCACTGGTAGGCTCACAGCTGCTTACCAGGGGGGTGAGCTGGTTGCCTGGATTCCCAGTGCCCTAAGTTTCAACATGGCCTGGATCTCAGGAGACACTGATAGTTCTTGCCCTGGGGCAGCTGTGGCTTGCCAGGCCATAGCCACTTACCAGGGTGGTGAGCTGGCTGCTTAGTTTCCCAGCACCTTGAGTGACTGACTCTATTTCATGTCTTCCATACCTTTCCTATGTTGGCATTCATGGTTTCTATCATTTTCCAGAGCTCTTCTATTTTTTATCTGTATGTTCTCTAGATTCTCTAATCATACACTTTATTGTGATCATTATCTCTGGAAGACAATCTTTTAAATGTGTGCCTGTGCTTTTACATTATACTCAAACTTTAAACCTCTTTAAGTTGCATACCTAGGTTTTTAAGCACTTTGTGGTCCTTTAAATTTTAAAGACTTTGTTCTTTGAAATATCTTTCCTGTAGTGAGTGCTCTGATTTTCTTTAACATTTTTTATAATTTCAGATTTCATGTACAATTGATCTTTCTAATATTTATATACTTCCTAAAATATCTTTTTGTCTTTGGCAGTTTATAGCTTCTACCTTATTGCCAAGTTTTATATTAGGGCAGGGGTAGGCAAAAATGTGAAGGATGAGGATTCTTCTGTTAATTTTTTCCATTTTACTCAATGATTACTTTGTTATTTCATCATTCTCTATTTTTAAGTCATATGAAGATCTGCTTTGCATAGGAATTTTTATTTGTGAAGCTATTTTGTATTGTTTGGGGAGGGTATTTGTGGAAGTTGTTCAATACATAACTTTTTTTTTTTTTTTTACCCATCTGGAAGAACTCTAGGTGTATTTTAAGGTAGAACCTTGAGATTTTCTAATAGATTACCTGTTTGGTGTAAGAAAATAAAAAGAAAAAACAAGAATGTTTCCAAAACTTTCAACATAAACAATTAACCAGATGGGATTACCATCAAATTAGGCAGAGAAGTTTTCAGGAGAAGGTTCTTCTTGAGCATAAGTTTATATTACCATCAGTGCCACTGTGAACCATTTATTCAGTTTTCCTAAGAATGAAGGCAAAACCAAAATTTTGTAATTATTTCAAATTTATGATCTAGTAGGTAAATTTCAAATCCTTATTTTTTTAAATTTTATTTTCTCATTCGATATATGTTGAACTCACTCTATAAGAGATAAAAAGAAAATATAAACGTATTTTTTTAAAATACCAGGCATCCTGGTAGCACACACATATAATTTCAGTGCTCTAGGAGGTAAGAAAAGAGAATTGCAAGTTGGTGACTTAGTGAGCCCCTGCTTCATAATAGAAAATCAAAAGAAATAGAGTTATAATTCAGTGCAAAGGCCCTGTGTTCAGTATCACAGAAAATAATGCAAGACAAAACAGGAAATTGAAGTTTTTTATGAGTATTCTAGGATTAATGGATTTGAAGATAGTTGTTAAATAAGCAGATCATAAAGGGGATATTATGATGGTACATTACACAAAAGGTGGCTGGGTAGGTGTTTGGTAGGAATTAAATGACCACCTCAGTGCATTCAAAGTAGGAAAATAGTCTTTCTGGTATCCTTAATGTATGAATTCCAAATCTGGAGATTATGAGTTTGCTTTTTCCTGAGGCCTTTATTTAAATCACATAAAAGTTTATAGAGTTGGAAATGCTTCCTGATGTGCTGGGTGTTGTGGGAGAAGGCAGTTCTATTTCTAAGGAAGTTGTTAATTAGCTTGTTTACCCTAAGCAAATAACAATCTCTTTGGATGTCAGTTTTCTTAACTTTTAAAATGAGAGATTGAATTGGATGATCTAAGTTTCCTTCTAGCTACACTGGCTAAATGATGGATATGATTGCAGCAGATTGAAAGGCATCATACAGTATAATAAACACTTTCCTGCAGGATTTCATCCTTAAGCAAACGATGCACCTGTGCCATTTAATCTTTTTTTCTGTGTTTTCTTCTCACCATAATTCATCTGATACCATTATAGCAATTAGGCACCTATATAAGGAAAACCATTAACTTAATTATACTGATATTTAGATGCAAGATTTACTTTGAGAAAAGTACCCAAAGAATCAATATAATATATTATTATAGTGGTATATAAAATTGTAAGGGCATTATTTCACATAAGCACATGTATATACACATTTCTACAAAGAAAAGGATATTTTTCATAATCTTATACTTTTGTAGTGTAAAAGAGTTCTGAAAGTTCCAGTCATAGCTAAAATAAATCAGTTTTTTTTTAATTCAAGAACTTCAGATCATATCTTTCCCAGAAAAATAATTTGTAGTGTCTAATTAGTATGTAGTCAGGATGTATTGCATACCCAGTAGGTGCTCATACATTTCTACCAATCACATAGCAGATACTATTCAATCTGAATCCCTGGCTTTCTCCTCTGGTGCTTTGAATAGAATAAAGAAGATGGAAGTATGGCTTGCAGGATAGTTATTCCAGTATCTAGTAGACTCACTTGGACAGAATATGTATTCCCACATGCAAAGAGTAGTCACAATAGGAAGTGACCCATGTTCTTTCATGACATTAACTCAACTGGGTTTTTCCTGAGCACCCGTGTGCTAGAAAGCTGAGTCTTGAGCAGACTTCAGAGACCATGCCCAGGCCAGGTTTTACCATGCTTTGACTTTAATAATGATGGGGGCTGAGGATTTAGCTCATTTGCCTTAAGTGCAAGTGCAAGGTCATGAGTTTGATCCCTGGTACAAAAAAAAAAATCTAAGAATAATTAGGTCATCCATAAAGCTCACAGCAAATCTACTCTGGCCTATAGCTAAAAGTTTAGATTTAATATGAGACCAGAATTCTAAAAATAGTCCTCAGGAAAATCATGGAATATTTTTTCCCAATTCATGGGTTTTCTTTTAACTCTGTTGGAAGTTTATTTTGACATGCAAAAAGTTTTAATAAGACAAGACCCCAGTTGTTGATTCTGGAAGTGTTTCCTTTGCAGTTTTATTTTTGTTCAAAACTCTCTGCCTACCCCTATGTCTTCAAGATTTTTATCTACTTTGTCTTCCATCACATTTAGTTTTTATGTTTTAATATTTAGATCTATGACTCATTTTACTTTGATAGATCTAATAGATCTAGATGATGGGACTAATTTTAGTTATTGCATATGGAAAGTCAGCTTTTCCAGCATACTTGTTAAAGAGACTATCTTTCTTCCAGTGAGTATGTTTGGCCCCTTAGTCAGAGATAAGGTGGCTGAGTGTGTTTGTAGTTGTGGCTGCATCTTTTGTTCTATTCCATTGATCCACAGATCTGTTTTTTGTTTTTGCTTTTTTACCAGTGCCAGGCTAATTTTATCACAGTAGCTTTTTAGCATAATTTCAAGTCAGGGATTAAGAGGCTTCCTCCATTACGTTGCCCAGGATTGCCTTTGCTATTCTAGGTCTCTTGATCCAGATGAACTTTAGCAATGATATCTCTAGATCTGTGAGATATGCTAATGGTATTTGGATTGGAATTGCATAAAATCTGTATAACAATTTTGGGAGAATGGCCATTTTCACAATGTTTGTTCTTCCCATTCATGAACAAGGAATATCTTTCCATTTTGAAAGAAATCCTCTTTGATTTCTTTTGTCAGAGTACTGTAAATTTCAATGTACAGAAAGCATATACAAAATTTTAAAAACCAGGCCCCCCAAATTCAAAGACTCAATCCAAAAATGGGCATCAGAGATGAATGCATAATTCTCAGATGATGAAATACAAATGCACATAAATATATGAAAAAATGTTCAACATCAATGGCCATTTGAAAAATGAAAATTAAAACGACACTGGGAATCCATCTCACTCCAAAAAGAATGGCTATATTCAAGAAATCAAACACTAACAAATGCTGACCGGGCTGTGGGGAAAAAAAGTACACTTCTCTATTGTTGGTGGGAATATAGACTGATGCAATCACTGTAGAAATCAGTGTGGAGATTCTTTGGAACACTAGAATTAGAGGTCCTATTATACACAGATAGTCCCCTTCTGGATGTTTTCCCAGAAAAGTTAAAAATGTCATACCACAATGATATTTGTGCACCCATGTTTATAGCAGCACAATTTTTAATAGCTAAATCTTGGAAATAAGCCCAATGCCCATCAACTGAAGAACAGATATAAAAGATGTGGTATCTTTACACAGCAGAGTATTACTCAGGTATAAAGAAGGATATACTTGAGGCTTTTATAAGCAAATGGATGCAACTAGAGACCATACTCATAAGTGAATTAAATCACACTAATGTGTAAACATTGTATTGTCTCCCTCATATAAGAAACTGAAAGGTTGGATGAGGTTCAAAGGATACCATAGATATTGTGAAAGGGAATGAAACTGCTCAATAGGAAAGGAAAAAGAGAAAAGAAAAAAGGTGGAAATACACACACACAAACACACACACACACACAAAAAACATGGCTAAGATAATTGTACTATTGATCCAGTAGTTCGGGGAAAGAAACTATGGTTGCTTATTTTGTATAATCTATTTTGCATGCCTGTGTCTTGTAATTGGAGCAACTATTTTGAAGCTAACACTTTGCAATAGTGATTATTGTTAAATTCTTACCACCTTGTTTTGATTTTTTACTTAAAGAGAAACAAAAGCATGTAAAGGTTAGAGATAATACAGAATTCCCAAAAAAAGATACACAATAAGAAATCACTAGTTAATAAATTACATATTATCCTCTTAGAAATAGTTGTTCAAGTTACAAAATTAAAGCATACAAAGTCAAACAGTGAGAGTGTAAACAGCTACGCATGCATGAAT